>VXBT01010822.1:0-124312 GCA_013400235.1 Oriolus oriolus
CTGTTAGACACGTATTATTAGTAAGTATTTAAGGTATTTAGAATAGAGTCTTAACAAGGTAGAGGCCTTGTCAAGCCTCTAAAAGGGGGGAATGATGCCTTAGGTTTTACTTTTATATTTTTCGAATTCTGTACTGCTTAGTGTGTAGCTCTGAAGTTTCTTGCAGCCTGTTAGCTGCTGTTCCCTCATGCTAAGATAGACATAACAAACCCCCTCTAGGTTTGCTCTCCAAGGACACCCAAACTGTCCTAGGCCCAAAATGTGCAAACCAACATCTTGGAGAGGGGGGCAAGCTTGGGGAAATTACATCATTAACTGAATCTTTAACTGGCGGATTAACCCTGATATGCAAATGGACCAAACCCATAAGAGTGTGAAGAACTTGTGACCTGTCATCCATCTTGGGGGGGTCCATCTTGGGGGTCCTTTTGGAGTAGCCTCTGGCTCCCCAGGGTGCACCTTTGAAGGCCTTTCAAATAAATACCTACCTTTATTCCCTTACTTCTCTCTAGTCTCTGTTTCTAGGTAGCCACTTCAGGCATCACTGGGACCCAAAGCAAAATTCTTACTTACAAAGTAGCAAACTTTTGTAAAGTAGGTGCTGTCTAAAATTCGGATTTTGTTTCTTCTGGTACAGTCATGACCAACAGATCATAGAACAACAGAATGGTTTAGGTTGAAAGAGACTTTAAAGATCATCTTCCACTAAGTCAAGTGTGTCAGGGCCCAACCAGCCTGGTCTTGGACACTCCAGGGATGGGGCATCTTCCCTGGGCAACTTGTTCCAGTGCCTGATTTCCCTCAAAGTAAGGAATTTCTTCCAAACAACTAAACTAAATTTACCCTCTTTCTGTTTGAGGCCATTACCCCTTTTTGTATCTGCCTGTGTGGAAAACTGCTCTCCCTCTCTTTTCCAATCCCCCTTTAGGTACTGGAAGGTGCTATAAGGTCTCCCTGGAGCCTTCTCTTCTTCAGGCTCAACAACCACAACTCTGTCAGCCTGTCTTCATAGAGGAGGTGCTCCATCCCTCTTTTAAAACATTTACACTTCTATTTGTACAATAAGGTGCCCAGGGAGTTCTGTCAATTGCATTATTTGGCTATAACTAAATCTCTCAAAAAAGTTAAAGGGGAATTGAAAGAAAAAGAAGAAATCATTCTCTAAAATGCCAGAAGGAAAGCAACTAATCATTTAAAACCCTGTTTCTTTCATACATATATTCTTCCATACAAAAGACAGAGCTGGTACACATCCAAAGAAGGAACTATGCTGATGTATTAGAGTGGCTGGAAAGCTGCTGTTCTGAATCATAGATGCAGCATCACACCTGCTAAACATGAAAGCCAATGCATTTTGTAAGTTGCGTATTTAGTTCCCTCGCCGTGATTGATATTGTTTGGTATCACCCTTGCTGCTCAGGTGCTGCACAGAGATCAGAAAAAAACAGGAAGTCCTTTTGATCTATCAGTTTAAAGTTGGGATGTCCTACAATACATCATTTAATTACCTAAAGCTAATAAAGGAAATTCAGGTATTTATAAAGGCAACGCACCTGAAGTCCTTGTTTCTACCAGATAACTGACCAAAGCCCAGAGCTGTGCTAAACTGACATGCTCATAAGACAGATCACCTCTACAATCCCATGTCTTCTTTTTCCTACTTCACTTTTCTTTATTCTGGGCTTATCTGCCACATTCTTCCTTCATATACACCCTCTTTTTTTCCAGCTTTCACTTCTCTTTTGACAAGCACTGATTGACCAGAGGACACAAAGGCAGCTTTAGGACTCTTAGCACCAGGCAAAATGACACAGCCTCCCACATTCCACAGCATAATTGTGCAACTATGCCATTTCTACATCCATCTGATCTTCCACAACCAGGATGCAGTTTTGGTTTAACCAACAGAGAAGAATCACAGCTGTGCTTGCCCTGGCCAAGAGAGGCCTGTAATACACAAACATTTAAACAGCAGTCAGGGAAGGCATCCAAACTTCTCTCAGAAGCCCTCTGGGCTCTCATTTGGACAGCTCAAATACAGTGTAAATGTGGTTAAAACCCAAGAAAAGGGGTGAGATTTCTAACCATTCAGCACAGGAGTTTAGAAAGAAATCAGCATCTGACTATGCATAAATTAGAATGATTTGTGAGAGGGAAAAATTACAGTGTTGTATTTTCTGATTAAATTCTTATCATCATAATTACCATGAATAATATGAATACATTAGATGAATAATTTCATTATATAACATTCTGTTTACAAAATAATTGATGCCCTTTTTAATTTGTTATGTTAGTGAAGCCATCAGACACCTTGGCATGGGGCTACTTCCTAAAGCAACTCCTGCAAATCTGTGCAAGGTACACTCCAGGGTCAGCCTCATTTTTCTGCCAACCTATGTACAGACCACTGGAACCATATCTCATAGTTTAATTTTAAACCAATTCTGGTTTTCCTATTCCGCAGTAAAACCCCTGGAGTCTTATACACTGCTGGCTTCCTACACACTCCATCTCAAGCGTGCTGCACGTTGTGTCTCTTATTGCTCCCTCTGCTCCTATTACTTGCTTTTTGGGTGCCCCTTTGGAATAAAAAGCCCTACTAAAGAATTTAGTATCATTGTGATACTGAAAGGAAACCTTAAGAGATAGAACTCCTAATGATCAGAGATTATACTTGTATAATACCTCAAATACACTTTTTTCCCCTCTTCAAATTTCCTTTGAAATTTAGGAATGAAATGGGAAATTCTATTAAACACAATTAGCAGAGGAACAAAAGACACCTGCATGGTTCCAGTGTGGGTTATTTGCAGCTTTTTTGCACTGTTTCTTTTCTGCTTATTTTCTTGTTCTATTTTGTATGCAACTATTGAACTTCTGCTTTTCCTGTTTCCTTGCTAACGCAATCATAGCTAGAGTTACTTCCATATAAGCTAATAAAAGTGCATCTGCTTGAAAAATTTGTGGAAAAAAAAGTCTATAGATTGTATAAAATGCATCAGTTTGGGTTTAAATTGTCATGGCAACACTGACGTCTTCAACTTTAAATGACAGAGTTAATATTTGTGGAACATTGTATCATAATATATTTCAGGAAGCTGCAAAGAAGAATAATCTATTATTTTAGAATACCAACCTAATCGACACAGTAATACATCTCATCACATTTAAATTTATTCAGCATTTAGCACCTATTCTGAACAACAAAATCACCTCCTAAAAGTCTTTCTGATCTCAAATAGTATTTGCTTAAGCCAAACAAAGGCAGAATTTTATCATGTAAACCTTACCACAATTCTAGTCTCTCCATGAACACAGACATTTGAATTTGTAGGTTTAATTCATCATATAATTTAGCAAATAGGCATTTTCAAAACCTATCATCACACCGAATTAAAGAATATGTTAAACACATAGTATCAAAGGATTTTAAGACACCAATGCACAAGGTGCTTTTAAGGCCTGTGTCACTGACAGGAAAACATTACCCATCACGTCGGTGAGCAAGGTAGTTCAGAATTCCCTTTGAGCAGCAGAAGTCAAGCAAAAAACAGATGACAGAGGACTGCTCAGTGGCTACGGACCAACCTCCTTTTTGTTTCTGCTGTCTGCAGTGAAAACTGTAGATTTTGCCATAATAAGTTATTAGGACAGATAAAACTTTATATACAAGTCACAGACATGAAATGTAAACTAAACAAAATACCTTGAGCCACAGAATTCTGCTATTAAAAGTGTGATCAGCATTTAACTTTACAGTTATCCCTGACCATAATTTTAATGTCTAGGAAAGATTGTCCTGCACAAGTCTTCATTTCCAACATACCTTGTAATTTTAACATAATTCTGGAAGAATGCTAAATGCTTATGCAGTCATATAGTATGGGCTGCATCTACACAGTTGTTAACTGTTCCCAGGTTTTCTTCCCTCACCCAGCTGTCACTGCTGTTGATTTGTTTCCACATGCAGGAACAGCTTTAACTTTGTGTCCACACAACATACACAGAAGGATGTTTAGTGCATTGCACTGAAATAGCAGAACAAGGTGTTGGAAATTGTTTCTCTTAGTTTTCACACTAGTTTTTTACAGCAAACCATGCACATGATTTTTAAGTAAATGTAAAAAGCAACAGGGCACCAGAGCTTTGCTAGCTTTATCATGTCTATTAAATATTGTGCTAAAATTGCTTCATCATGTGAAGAAAGAGAAGAAAAAGGTTCATTATGTAATAGTAGCAGCAGCAGCAACATTTTGCATTTTCCACTTTAGCTTCTAAGGTTTTTTCTAGACTATTATTTTGGTTTATGATGATAGAAATGCAAAAATGTGAACAGGTAAATTTGCACAGCAAGTAAAAATGACAAGGCTAAAAGCAATTTTCCATTTTACAGACTTTTACAGAAGCAAAAAAAGGCAACATGCAAATTTCCTTTTTGCAAACCTATAATACCAGCATACCTCTCAGCTAAATCCATAAAGGAAGGTCAGCATTACTAATAAAGCATTTAATTTTTCACTGCTGAAATTCCTGTTAGGAATTACTGCACATATTTTAAAATAAAATTAGTTTATGGCCAAAATTAAAATGTCCTGATGAACAACAGAAATTAATTGCTCTCACTTTCTTTAAGTAAGATATAAAAAGGAAAAAAACCTGCCTTAGTAGAATTAATACATACAAATACAAGGTAATTTCTCCTGAAGTAATGTTAGAGGAATCAGTCTCTAAACACCCACAAGCGTCTATTGACATAAGTGAAAGGATTACATAAGTCTTAACAGCATGAATTTGGGAAAATTGAACCACTTACAACAGTCAAGGGCTGAAGAAACTACAGACAGGGTACTTAAAGCTATCAGTAGTGAAAGACTAAGACTTCAGACATATTTTGTACTCTAAAACTGTCAGGAAAAATATCACTTTTCAAATGTTCTGTTGACTTTTTTGTATCATAAAGTCATACTTCTACAACAGTGAGAACCAAAACCACTTTCAAAGGTGAAGAAAGTAAAAAGCAGAAATAGTGATTTAAATGGGTGTTTTTTTCCTTGAGACATAACAGTGAAATATGAATGAATCAAACTGTAGGCCTGCTTTTTTTCCATATATCAAAAAGACTAGTGCTGGGTTTAAAAAAAGCTTTTTTCACCACTGTAAATTAAAGATTTGGGCGTTTTTCACAATATGCATACATTTGACATAATAGCATGCATGGGATGGCTGTGGGAAAGGCAGCATTCCAAACTGCCGAGGTGACATCCACATCAGCCACCTCCAAACAGAGGCCAAAGGGCAACAGGAGGTAAAAGGCTCAAGTACAGGAGGGTTGCCTTAGAACCATGACTACAAAAATAAGAATGGACAACAGGACAATAAAAAGTCAAAATCTAAATTTAAGCCAAAGAATCAACAGGCAAACAAATAGCAAGAAGATGGCAAATTCCCTCCATCTCATCTCACTGAGTTCTTGAGAAAAGGACAGGTGGGAAAAAGATATAACAAGGACAAGGACAGCCTGGACACTACAGATGTTTAGCCTGTCAATCTGAGTGGGAGTCTGGCATGAGATAACATATAGACTTTCACTTGCCAATGGGATTAGACAGAGGTTTCATGAAGAGAGATTTTGGGTCTACATACTGATATTTATATTTCTTCCAAGTCCCATTTAAGAAAATAAATCCTTTCATGAATTATACCCTTCTACTTCAACATCCATTCTGTCTCCACAAAACTGCAATTATGTTCTTATCTTCAATAACAACTAGCCTGTATTTCATTTGAAATACCATTAAAGCACTAAATATCAGGAAAGTAACATTGATCTAGAGCAGAGCATTCAGCTGTGTAAAAGCCAGAAACCATGCTGGTCTGTCGTTCTCACTCTGTTCCCATTTCCTCCATCCTCAACAGCCATGGCGGCTGGAAGTTTCTTCTGGGCATAGTCTGGGAAAGTGATAAAAGCCCTGGGAAAATCCATGAAGGAAACAATAGCACCCTAGGCAATTCACAGTGATTAGATGAATGAAATTATTGAACAGAATTTAAGGGACAGGATCTCCCTCCTCCCAACCTAGGTAGGATATCATTTGTAGACTTGCAGCAGTTTCCTCCCACCACTCATTGGCAACATGACAGATTAATTTTTGTGGATAATTTTTACATTTCTCAAATGAAGGCAGAAAGAGAAAGTAATTTGCATGTGTCAAATTTGTGTACTACATTATCAAACTAAAACTGGCAAAAGAGGTTTGTTTGCTAGACTTCCTGCTGGAATAAAACACCTTGCTGAATCCACTGAGGAGAGATGAAAGAATTTTGAAGACTATCTTTCTGAGCCCCAGATCATAATGCAGATACCCCATGTAGTATAGGTTTATAAAGTACATAACTAATAATCTAGAATACCTGAGATCACGCCCAAATTTTTCAGACTGTTGCCAACACTTCAGTGGTAACACTGATCTTGTGCTGTGAATAAGAATGCATTCTACAGACATGGAAAGACATGGAAACCTCAGAGAGGCCTAGGAGCCAGTTTCTTAATCTAAGATCAAGAAACAATCACCATCTGGGGAAGATCATCACATTTTGTAGCGACAGAATCTGGGAATCACCTGTACAGAAACTACCAAAAGCATTTTAGATCTTAACGGCGAAGAAGAATTGGCATCTGAGATACTTCTTTCTATGAAAATCAAACAGAAGTACCTTCAAAACCTAAATGTGACACTGCATGGCACTGAAGGACTACAGTATCATGAATTAAAATTTGGACATTGCAAAAGCAATGTCTTTGACAAAATATCTACTTTGAGCACATGCCTCAACAGACTTAGCCAGTGAATAAATAGCATGGCTCCATCTTGAAAGGTTAGTCAAGAGTTAAGTACTGATTCAAGCAGCTTGTTCTAATAAAATAATATGATGTAGTGTGAATAAATAGTATGGCTCCATCTTAAAAGGTTAGTCAAGAGTTAAGTACTGATTCAAGCAGCTTGTTCTAATAAAATAATATGATGTAGTGCATCTTTGTTTAGTAACAAAATAGAAAACACATTACGTAGCATCTGATCCAAAGCTCACTGAAGTCAGTAGGAATCCAGAGCCTTCCAAAACTAAAATAAAGTATTTGCACAGGCTAGGAAATACAATACATTCTTGCAACATTACTAATAAATTCTATCCTTAAAAAAAGAAACAAAAACAAAACAAGAAAACAAAAACTAAACAAAAGAAAAAAAAAATAGAAAAAGGCTTTAGAATGAAACATACTAAACCCAGTTGCTTTCTCACCCAGTGTGATCATTTTGTGTTGCAAAATCAATCTCCAGCAATGGCTATAAGGTATGGGGGAAAGCTCATAGAACTGACTCTTCTGCTACACATATGCAGCTCTCAGCATTTACTGTGGAAATCCTGAGCCAAAACCTATCTAGGTCTCCCTACTTAATGTTTAACAATGAAACTGTATTTCACTAAGTTGCTATATCTTTTTTTGCTCCCACTCACAATTAAGGCCTCCACAGCATTTCACAGTGCTGTGAAATGCTCCACAAGTTCTACAATTTCCTTCTTCACTGAAAAAAAAATCCCAAACCACTCCTTCATGTTAAACTCTGTTCTGTGTCCACTTGCCACATGAGAAACAAAAACAGTTGTATTCTATTAAACTTTTATGCTAATTGTTCTAGTCTAGCAGCTGCGTTCCCCTACCCATCCACTCAGCCCCCCAAGCTGAAGAACTTTTGTTTACTTAGGTTTTCTTCAAATGGCCACCACTCTGTGCCTCTGATTACAGGGTATGCTTTACCAGCTTGGGTAGCATTCAAGATATGGGTGCACCATGTGTTTCACTACATGCTTTAAAGTGTTCCTAAATTCTCCCTTTTCATAACCTCCAAAATTCTGCTTCTCCATTTAATCACACCAGCACTGAGATGATGTTTGCAGACTCACAATGACTCTCAAATCAAGCATCAATAGCCTCTTGCATATGTACAGTCACAGCTCCACTCAGCTTCACGATTATCAACATTTGCATTCATCAGCCCTGTCTTTCATCTGAATTTATTGCCTCAGTACCTATGATGGGATCTCTTCTTTTTTATTTGAGAGTTCTATGGCATAATCTCCTGTGTCTGAACGAGACATTTGAATTCCTTTTATACCCATAATGCCTTTCAGACAGCATTTCAAATAGGACAGGTGACTCACATCACTAAAATATGTACGTCTCTCCAGTGACTCTCTAAAGTGGATCTTAAGAACCAGCTCAGATGTTTCACAATGTTAGAAAAATCCCCGCTTTGCAGTTTGAAATTCTACAATTTACAATTTACACTGACCCCTACTTTTGACAGTCCTGCATAATTATGTAACCATAAAAAATTCTCATCTTCCTCCAGGCCTTCCCTTTACTCAGGCCTCACATCCTCCCTGATATTTCTAATAATTACATGCTTAATTAAAAGGTCATACACACAACACCTTACCTTTGATGCCATACGCATGAACAGTGAGTTTTGATCCTCTGCTGTTCTCATCTTCTCATTTTTGACCAAATCCTTCAGGTTCATACTATCATCATCCTGAAAATATCTTACTCTCTCTTTATCTACATGAGTAGGGACCTGGAAGCAAACACGTTAAAAATACATATTAACCTAATGAGAAGGATCAGTTTTAAAATTCAGACCCTAACAATTTCAACAAGTTTAAGGAATCATGAATCAAGCTAAGCAGATCCAAAACAACTGGGCTAGCAGCTCCATTTTATCTAAGGAGAAGAACATCCTTCCCTTTCTTCAATTGCATCAGTATGTCTAGATAAAAATATAGCCTCTTTCCAAAGTCACTATACGCTTTACATCCTTAAGGTATCAGAGCTACAACTCAGGAAAGATATACAGTACTTCACTGAAACAGTTAATAAGCTCATAAAAATGAAATATTCTAAGAAGTAATTTTCATTATTGACAACTCTAAAGCTTTTGTAAAGTCACAGACTGAAAACTTGTGTGAACATGGTACCTCTGCTGGGAGATGTTGCTGTCTTAGAGTGCACAAGAGAATAGAGATGCCCCTTAGGGCAGGACTGAACTAAATTCTTTAGGAGCACAGGGACTGGTCATTAACATAAAGCAGGATAGCATTTTCCAAAATGGAAACAACAGGATGATGACAACAAATTCCTCACCCTCTTGTGTCTTTCACTTCTCCACAGCAGTGCTGCAAACTGATCTGTCCTACTAATCAGGAACACGCCTGCTAGACATGAGGTACTATCCTCATATTACCTCATATGCCTCCTCTTATCTCAAAAAGATCAAAGTGCTACTATATTTACTGTTGGAAGCAATTATCCTAAGAATAAAACACTGCTTCAGCTTCCAAGCTTCTCCTTGTTCTCCAAGGCGTTTGGTTACAAAGATTAGGTCACAATTATTATTATCATCAGTAGCCATATTTTTTATTAGAACAAAAGCGAAATTAGGCCCTGAGACCTGAGTATCTCAGTAAAATCTTTCTTAATTCAGAAATATTCAGCTCTGCTAATCTTCTTTATTTACATAACTTTATGCAATATAAACTACTTGGCTAAGAGACAATGATAACTTTTCCTTGAATGTGCATTTAAATAAGCCCTAAAGTGATCCCTTGGGAAATGCAATCTGAAAATAAACTTAATATATGCTTCATAAATATGTACTCTAACACTTAATTACAATCATCTTCTGAAAGGAACTTTTTAGCTACCTATTGACATTCTGATAAGATACTCATTAATTAAGGCATCATAAAAGTAAAACTACAAAATCATTTAAGAATTGTAGTTTATTACTCAGATTTGTAAAATTTACCATCTGCTGCTTTCTTCGTCCTCCTTTTGACTCCAGTGGCTCCATTGGTCCCGTCACAGGCCATGCCCTTCCACTTCCATCTGTTCTGACAAGGACCACTTGTTCATCTTCTTGACGGCTTGAAGCCTGTGTCAGGTTTTAAGACATATTTTAAAACAGATGGTACAGACAAGCCAAAAGAAATATCTAATCCACATTAAATAAATGTTGAAAATTTTAAAGATTAAGTAACAGGTCCTTTACATTTTGTGTGTTCATTACAATTCAAACTAGACAGTTTCACCTTAGTGTAGTGGTTTGATTTGCAGCTTTTAACTTTTTGTGAGATAAGAATTAGAAGTAGGGAAAGCAGGCACAACCTTTAGAGAATATAAAGAAGTTTATTACTAACAAGATTAAAAGTTAAAAGAAATATTAAGAAACCAAATCAAAAACCCTCTTTTTCTCTTTCTAGTACCTCCCACTTTACTTAACGTGCATAAAGGACAACAACATATAATATCGGTCAGATGCAGGTTTCAAAAGTCTTTTCTATATTTGAAAAAAAAGAGGTTTCTTCTGCTTTCGTGGTTTCCAAACTGCTACCAGCAAAACAGAGTCCCGCCCGGAGGAATGCCCTGCTGCTGTAACATTTTTCTCTCTTGAACACTGTAGGTTTCTTCCACTGCTTTTACATGGGGTATTATCTTTTTAAGGATAAGCAAAACTCCAGCCTGGAAAGCAACGGCTCCACAGAATTTTTAAAAAGTCTTTTACAGCTCCAGGTGGCCGGGCGTGGCCACATCTCTTCTCTTGCAGGCTGCACATAGAATTCTCTTTTCCCCCCACGTCTTAGAGAGATATAGAACAGTCTGTGAAATTACAATTTTTACCACGGCATGCAAGAAATCAATTTAAGCTACGCGCGAGGGAAAACGCCGCTGCCCTCTTTTTTTCAGTTCATTTTCAGCTCCGACTCACGTGACTTAGTTTTTCTTTCTTTCTGACTCTGAAGCCTCCATGTTTGAAGAGCTGATCTTTCTTCTCGGGCTTTTATGTTGGAGAAAGCCTCATTTTCTTTATGCAGCTAACTAGTTCGATGTTTTTCGGGAATTAGCTCCTGCCAGGTTTTTTCTCAGAGCCGTGTGGGAGGGAGAAGAGAAGCTTATCAACTCTTTAAAGCAGAAACCGCTCCGGGTGGTTTTCGGTCAGGCAGCAGTTTGATGTGTCTCCCAGCTGCTCGCGGTTCCAAGAGGGTCCTCCCGCAGCCATCGGCACCAGGGAGCTGGCACAGGGGGCCCATGGCCCGGCAGAGCCCGGCAGGGCCTGGCAGGGGCCCGGCCCGGCTCGACGAGGGCCCTGGCCTAGCCACCCTCCGGTGAAAACCGGAAAAGAAGCCAAATTTCCCACCTCTGTGCTGCTTTTAGATATGCAAAATTGCCGGAAGCGATTGGCTCAGAACTTTGTCACTCAACTCAGGTTCAAACCACGACATTCCACCCCTTCGCTTCTCGCGATTTGCATATCAAAATTTACTTCAAATAGCAAAATCAGAACTAAGAGAAAACAAAAATACATTAGCTACCACCCCTAGGCATTTACTACTATTACACTATACATTTTTCACCATCATTCTACTTAACTTATGATTTAATACTTGCTTTGCCCAATATTTCTTCTAATTCTTAACTCACAAAAGTTAAAAGCTACAAATCAAACCACTACACTTAGCAAGGTATTTTTTCACACTCAAAAAGAAAAAAGTATTAAAAATATATTCAATCAGTTAAATGCAGAGCTTTTCTTTCCAAAAGAACCAAGTTTGTATTCTTGTTTTTTTCTCATAAAGCTTTATCTCCAGAAGACACACAATGCTTCTGGAAGACTTAAATAGATAATACTGAATTAATATACACCACTATCATTATAATGCTGTACTCCTGAAAAGCATCTGAAAAGCTATGGCACATTACCACCTCTTTTGTGGACTGGCGTGTGGAGAATGACCACCCTCACCTCAGTCCCCCCAAAAAGTTAAGAACCTGTCCTCACGGAAGGCCTTCACAGGGCTCCCACTTCATAGGGGTGTTCTCAAACTTAAGATATATTATATATATACATACACAGAGGGAAAAAAAGGCAGAAATTAATCACCAAAAAGTAAGTATTTAACTCTCTAAAATATTAAGAATCATTTAAAAAAATAACTGAAAAGCCTGAGAACTTCCTGATTATACTCCAAAGATGTTTAGGTAAATCAGCTGATTAAATTAGAGCACATAATGGGGTCACCACTTAATCAGATGATATTAGGACAGCCTTTGTCAAATCTTATAAACAACTTCATTAATCTCAATTTCAAGCTATTTTCTACCAAACTGCTTTCCACCTGCCATCCTTGCCTAAGGAAAGCCTGTCCCAGAAACCCAAATAAAGTCTGGAAAATCTGTAGATACTGAAGTATACTTCAACAGCCTAATTACATTTTTCCAAAGAAAGTCGTATGAAAGCAGAAGTTATGGACCAAAAAGCTGCCTAGGTAAGACAGACTCTCTTCTGTAACACCAAAGGCAAATCTCATTTTGCAAGGCAAACCAAGATGTCCAGCACCACTTTGGCTCCAATAACAATACTGATATTTCCAGAGAATACAACACAACTTATTCCCAGCATCAGCCAGGTACTGCCTCGCCTGTTACTTTTTCACAAGAAAAGGGCTTTTCTCCCTGTTGGGAGCGGGAGAGAAAGTGATTCCTTCCAATAGGAGAAAAAAGCTGTGTGCATTCACCCCACAGGTGTCATATCATAAAAAGGTCACACCTGGCTGAGACACAAACAGCCAGACTGGGGGGGACCATGTTTTCAGGTCATCACTATGCCATAATACCTTATTCACAGCAGATATGGAAAGCAAAGATGAAGTTAACACCAATTAAGAATGTATCATAGGAAACTTCTGAAATGCCATAGTTCCTTTAAAACTTGGGTAACTTCACAAGTTTGGAGGCTGAACACATAACCACAGTTATTGCAGCAAAAACTCAAAAATACAGAGCATTGCTAATTAGTCTGAAATGAAACAGACCTTTGTAGAAGAAAAAAACCCACCTTGTCCTAAACCATACCCACGTGGCCAAGTAGGGATACAAAGCTCTCCCAAGAGGACCAGTCAAATCCACACAGCAGATCCTTTAGTTTTCAGTGACTAATCTACCAAGTAACCACTTCTGAAGGGCCCTGTTTATGTGAAATCCTCAGTCAAGAGCATCTTTCCAATCATTCAGCTCCTTTTACCTGCTGGCCCTAGAGTCTCCAAAAGGATGCTGAATTCAGGTCTCTCCTTCCCCACACCTTTGTGCTACTGAGACAAGAAAAATGATGACCATTTCCATTCCCAGTCTCTAAACTTTAATCTCATTGTATACATGACTTTTAAAAAATACAAATCACTAAAAACAATAGTCATTACAATAGCAGTGCTTCAAGAACTGCAAAGAACAGAAAATACCAGATTCTTGTATCAACTTACAAGCATCTGGTTCCTGTTAAAGACACGCATTCCAAAATTTGTCTTCACTGAAATTCTTAATACAGACATTTCAGAAAAGATGTCATTGATGTGCAGCCTGTTATTTTCCCAAAAATTAATGGAATTCACAAGGTGTTCTACATGTCAGACTTTCTTTGCCTTTGAAGAAAGGCTCTAAAATGTTAGATCCAAAGAAGATCTGCACTTTCTTTTTTCTTCCCATTTCTGCATGCTAACACACTAACACACAAGCAATAGAAGAGTATTTTCTGGATCTGAACCATGGAACGAGTTAGGACGGGGACAGGGAATGAAGAGTGGAGCAGTAGATATAATACATACTGAATTCTTTGAGTCAGAACCCTACAGCTGGCAAGGTTTTGCCTGCTTTATGATGGTTTGAGGTTTTTTTCTTCCTAATTTCCAAGAGTCCTGAGTCCTGACACAAGGCATGTAATACTGACCATAATGCATTTAGATTTAACATTCCAGAGGGGAAAAAAAAAGGCAAAAAATTGTAGTAATTTTTAGCTTTAGAACATAAAGTACAAAAAACCAGAAGTGGTCCTTCAAAGGGAAATTAAAGGAAGCAGATAAAAGGATAAAATAATTATGGACAGTATGAAGACTAATGTGAAGTCATGTTAGAGACTAACAGCAAATGCGTACTAGGAACCAAGATGAATCCAATGGATGCAAGCCAAACATTGTTATTCAGAAGATTAAAGATGTTATCAGAGGTAAAGACATCCTTCAGAACTCAAAACCCTATCTACATAGAACTCACTTAAAAACACAGCATAACAACAGAAAGTAAATTGTATTAACACAAAAAATTGATTTTTAGGAGGATCTTACCAACAATAATTAGTAAAGCTATTTCTAAATACATCAGAAGTAAAAAGTTTTCTGGTAGAAAAAGATGCTCAAGTGGTTACAGCATTATCAGAAGGTGACACTTCAATAATAAATTAATTAACTGTATTTTATTCAACAACACTTTTTGAAAGAAAAAAGAAAAAACTAGAATAAACTTTAGAAATCATCTTTAAACTGAAGCATCAGTAAAAGGAGCTTTTAAAGCAAGCTGCCATGAAGTAATGATTTTCACTAGAGCTTCCAAAAAAGAATTCCAATATATAATGTCTACATCTTTCAGCACATACTATATCCCTTAAATAGGTCTCAGTACAAAAATAATGGAAAGTGGCCAATACAATAAAAGGCTTTAAAATGTGCCAAAGGCTGATTCTGGGAATTCTGGGGCAATGTTTCTAACATCTATAATGGACAAGTTCACACAAGTCTAATAAAAATCAGAATTCCTCTACACTTGAACAATTACACCACACTGAAAAAGAGCCTTTGCAGGAAAAATCCACAACTCACAGAAGTAATAGACTGTTTCAAAGGTGTGTGGATATCAATCTAACTGCAAGAATTACTTAATGCTCTCCTTTTATCTATTGATATTTTCTTTACCCTTGCATTTCCATGAATGTATAACATGGTATATGGTAACACAATGTGGTCATTGTGATGTAATAAATACTCATTAATAATTATGGTCAGATAAATAATATTTGTATTAAGTACAACATAGGTTTAAAAACATATATTGCAGTACTTTAAATATGATACCTATTGTTAAATGTTAAAGTTGAAACTGGAGAAGAGGCTCAGTCACTATCCCTCAATCTTGTGATGATTACTAAACAAACAATATAATTTACAGTCTGAAATTAAGAAAAAAAAGTATGTATTTCCAGAATGAGAGAGGAATTGTTTGTTGCCATTAATTAAGGAACATGAATTTTTACTTCAGGCCAATTAAATATGCAAAGTACACAGTTGTTCTCACCAAATGCACAAACTGCTATACAGCAATTAACACTCAAGTGAAATGAAACAAGCAGACAAGTCTGGTTTTGAAAGATAAAAGCCTTAAATTGAATACATAAATAAATAAGATACAACTCTGAAAAAGATTTTTGAACTCTCCAGAGACTATCCCTGTTCCATAATCCAGCAGGAGGAAGTAGAAATCCTCTGCCACACCAGGTGCACAGCTTAATTTGAGGAACAGACACTGGAGCAGGTGAACAAATGGAGTAATCAGGCCAAGTATCTGAGATAAGATCTACTTAATTAGAACTGGTTTTCAATGCTAACAGCTAAAGGGAATAAAATATATTTTAATAGTCAGTGTATTGTGGGGAAGGGAACAACTAGAGCTAGAAAAAAACAATTTTTTTTTTAATTACTGAGCCAACAAAAAGCTGGATGCTGCATGAATTGAAAGCTGTCTGCAAATGTTTACTGAGAGCTACATTCAAGTGGTACAAGCACAGTGTAACGAAGGAATAACAAAGCTCAGGAACAGTCTTCAGAAGGAACAAGCCTTGCTAGCTTTGTCAAATCAGATGCTGCATCAAGCATGCCACCAGTTTCCTTTCTCCTACAGTCTTCGGCAAATGGAAATGCTTTCAGTATTGTCTTATTCCTCTATTGGAAAAGTCTGTCCTTATGTTATAGTATCAGTAAGCATCTAAAAGATATCTAGCAGTTCTCAGAGCTATTTCTTCCATCCGCTGTCTCCCATTCTCTTCCACTGCTCCTTCTTCTCCCATTCCAGTTACCCTTCTCTTAGATTCTCAGCTTCCACGCACATATCATCACCAGTTACCAGAAGGATGAGTAAATCCCATCTGGAAAGAGCATCTGCCTCCTTCAGTGCTGGCTGTTCATAAGGGCACCATGTCTCATATTCAGGAGTCATCATATTCCCAACCTGGAGTCCCCATAAGCATCTAAGCTCTCCTTCAGGCTCTGACATTTGTTGTGAATAATGGCACTGTAACCTTCAACGTAATACTTATAAAAATCAGTATGTTAACCATTCTCTATAGCAAGACAGGTTTAGATCTCACAGGAAGATGAAATTAAAATGGTCAGAGGTCTGTAACAGCAGCCCATTGTATACATGTTGTATATTTGATTTGGGTTTCTTACAGCAGAAAAAAGATAAGACTAAGAGAATTAGCAGCATGAGGAACAAAAGCAAAAGTGAACTTCTAAAAACTAGGTTAAAAATTTAGTATTTCAAGAAACTTCATAAATATATTAATGATTCACTATTACACATTCAAAAGCTTCTAACATAGTAATAGGATTTTAAAAAGGTTTTACAAGATCAGAAAGTTAGTCTGCCATAATTAGGCCCTTGTGTTTAACCGTGAAGTGAAGCATTAGAAAGTGTAACGCAGGCTGCAACACAGAGGTGAACTATTCTACAGAAGAGAATCTTTATCAGGTAGTGCTTGGTTTGTGTGTAAAGCATGAGACTAAAAAAAAATCCAAAATCTCCAAACCATGGAAAAGGATTAGGTCTCTATCCCTCCTTTCCGCTGGTCAGTGAGTGACACCAGTTAATAACACGATACGTAAAAAACTTCATTTGTTCTTATTGATATAGACTCAGTTGCCCTTCAAATTCAGCAATTCTTTGTTCTTATATTACAAAAAGGTTATTTTGGCTAGACTGTTTATTACTCAGAATAAAACCTGGCCACCTTATTAATCTCCTCTTTACAATGAATACCTCCGATCAGCCCTGCATGCAGAAGTCTTTCTATTTCTGGACAGTACTTATTTTCTTAGAGCATCTTTAAGATAGGGTGATCAGAAGATCATCTCTTGAGTAGAATGGACACACATAAATCTAAAATAAAATTCAGTAAGAGTCATACTGCCAGCCTGTGGAAGTAAAACTGGAACTAGTAATATATAACTTACAGCAGCCTGTAATGTGTCTGTCCAGGGATGCACCTAGTAATGCGGAAAACTAAAGCAACTAAGTCTAACTTTAAAATAATACCGGATATCAGAAAGCCACACAGCCTTGAAAATACAACTTTAAAACAAGCTCTAAAGATTCAGTTTGATACTCTAAATTGTTAGCTACACTTTGAAATGGTTAATCACTTAGCCACATCAACGAGCCCCTGTTGGTAGGAGATGTAAGAAAACTTGTAAAAAATGTAATGGCCTGCTTTTACAGCAAGAACATCTGACATAAAGCATATATACTCACACCATAAAAGAAGAGAAGTATTGCAGCATGTTGGTTCTTAAGTCCACAAATCTCTATTTCATCTTACCATCTGATTTAACACAGTGAAAGGGTAAATATAGCAGTAAAAATATGTAGAAATTTAACATGGCATTAGGAGAAAAACAGAGCCAGAAAAAAGGGCACCATCAGTTACAAGTGCTGCATGGCACGTGGATGTGGTTTTTGTCTCCAGCGTCAAACCATACTTCAAAGTTTTTGTATTCTCAGTTTGAAATTTAAGACATTTTAGCCATTCTGCCCTTTTATAATTTTCACATGTACTGAAAATATAAGGTATTTTACATCATTTAGTTACTGATACAATTTCTGCAGTATGTTTTAATTGCAAAAGCCAATTTCCTATAAATTACATTCAGGAAGACAAACCACTTTGTCTTAATATGTTTTTGTCTTAAAAAATTCTGTAATCCTCTCTTACTGACATCAACAAGAGCATTCAGGAAATACACTAATCAATAACTGCATACAACTATCATTTTTTAAAAGTATGTACTAATGATATGAAAGCTGTTCGGCAAAAGTATACCCTTTTCATTATTCCGTGTTCCACTTAGAGTTAGTCAACTCTGTATGGAAAACAAACTTTTTCTGGAGAAAGGATGGCACAGCCATCTTGCAGACAAGATTCAAGTGTGATGGAACAGCAGGAATCAGAAATTATGATGAGCTGAAAACATCTGAGAATAAACAGGCCATGAGCCATCTGTTACTGTGAAGTTCCACCATGTGAAGTTCCAAATAAAATCTGAGATCTTTATCGTGCATTTAGTGAGGACCATTAATCCCAGCTTTCTAGTTTTTATTCAAGTGTCTCAGCTATAGCTTTTTGAAAAGCAATTTTATATAATTTTTAAAGGATTCTTCATATATGGTAAGTCTATAAGCATTACTACAGCTGTATTTAGGTTCTGAATTAGTTAAGTCAGAATGAAAGTTATGAAAACATATTACAGGTAAATTTTGACAACCAAATATTTTCATTGCAGAAAAATATCTGTGTTTATAGTCTCAGCTCCCAAACCTAAAATTAAACATCCTGGCACACCTGCAATTTTGTACGTTAATTTTTCAGGGTGATTTGGCTTTTGCTTTTTTGTGTTTGTTTAGCATTGGTTTGGTTTCCTTTTATATAAAAACCCCCAGACATCAGAAGTATTAATTATTTTCCTTCTTTCTTTTACTTCCTACTTTGAAGTACTAATCACTATCTAAATTTTACATGTATACACACATATACACAAACACATATGTACACACACACCACCTTACTAACTGTCTCTTTCTCCAAGGAATCAGTGTCATTTTTACGCTATTTGTGAACAGATCAATCTTGAAAACATATGAAAAATAAACATACATTCTTGCTCTCCCCATTATCACTACTGGAACCAATAGAATATTATTTCAGATTGTTCCACATCTGATTCCTCTCAGCTACTTACTCCTAATGTCACACGGTTTACTTGTCTC
Organism: Oriolus oriolus; assembly: GCA_013400235.1. Taxonomy (NCBI): domain Eukaryota; kingdom Metazoa; phylum Chordata; class Aves; order Passeriformes; family Corvidae; genus Oriolus; species Oriolus oriolus. Next base: position 18,983 of record VXBT01010822.1, read on the forward strand.
AGGATAGTAACTGCACTGCCAATCGTTCCTCTGGATAAAGATCCTGCATGTTGCGCCCTGTCTCTCCTAATGCAGAACTATACACAACGGGATGCAATGGATACAATTTTATGGAACCATAAATGTTAAGGGTTTGGAAGGGACCCTAAAGATCATCTAGTCTCAACCCCCCCTGCCATGGGCAGGGACACCTCCCACTAGATCAGGTTGCTCAACGCCTTGTCCAACCTGGCCTTGGACACTGCCAGGGTTGGGACATCCACAACCTCCCTGGGCAACCTCTTCCAGTACCTCACCACTCTCACAGTAAAAAATTTCTTCCGAATCTCTAACCTAAATTTCACCTCTTCCAATTTGTACCCATTACTCCTTGTCCTACCACTGCAGCTCCTAATGAAGAGCCCCTCTCCGGCTTCCCTGTAGGCCCCCTTCAGGTAAGTAGGATTTGAGATTTAAGCCAAGTTGTTTTATTCTGTTTCTTTCTTGAAAAACAGTGTTAGTTCTTCAAAAAGAATTTCAAAAATATTATTTATACTGCGCTAGTTTCCCTAGAATTCTCCCTCAGTCTGGAGTCTAACGCATCTCAGGAATCCAAATTAAACATCAGACCTTCAATACATCAAAATTTGTGTTCAGATAGGAGGTGTTGGAAACATAATCATCCTTATTATTTATACTAAAGAAGAATAACTAAATAAAAATAGGAGAAGCCTTTGAACTACATGGAACTCTTAACATTATGAAGGTTTTCACTGAAAGATAAGCTCTATTTACACCATAAAACTCACTAAATTAACTTTTTCTTGCACTATAAATGTTCTCCACCTGAGATGCACAAGCAATGGACTGGAGTCTGTTACTCTTACAGATGCAACAGGTACCTTAAAAAAGGTTTTCTCCTTTAAAGCAGCATCATGTCAGCCATATATCTACTGTAAAATGAAATGCTGTGCCTGCCAAAATTAAAGTCTTACTCTGTGGATGTCTTCTATGCCCAAGAGACTTCACGGAAGCACTGAACACTCTTCAGTAGAAACACATCCATACTAGACCAAAGGCTAGTATGGACTTTCACAGAAAATTCAGTTATTCAAATGAAGATTTTCTATGATGAAATAATTTGTATTTTCCCTACATATTCTCAAATGCATAACAGAAAAGCCTGTAGCTGTTTCTATTTTTCAGAACTCTCTTCTTTTAAATACTCAGTGACAGTATATCCTACCACGTTATTTTGCTTAAAGTACCACCTTCCAGCTCTCATTCAATGTTGTATTGATTTTGTCTTTCAAATGCAATTCATCATTATTGAAAACTGTCTCTAGCATTTGCTCAGCAGAGACTGCTTTCTGTTTCCTGCATACTAATTAAGCTCTATGGAATACAGAAACAAGCATAGGGTTGAGAAGCTTTTCTTCTAAGCCATACTTCATTTGGGATTGAAAACAGTTTTAAAAGATGCATACTCTTATACTATATTCATCCAGCACCATGTTGTAGGACTACATGTTCATGGTAAGTCCCTTCCAAAGCATGTATTCTATACTCTGCCTCTTCCTCATTTCAATTTTTACCTTCCAATTTTTGTACTAGCAAAACCCACTGCAAATTATGTGCCTCAAAGGAGTGCTAATGTTCCAGCTATAGTTTGTTAAATAAAAATACTGAATGAAAGTATAAATCAGTTGTGACTGGTACTGACAATGGCAGAAGTGACATCCTTATAATCAAAGTAATAAAATCTAGAGTTGTGTAGCACTTTCAGAACAGAAATACAAACTGTATTTAAGAGGTAAACTATGAACATGTGGAAGTTATTTTCTGAATGCTGAAGTCTCTACATTTTTCTGCTGTCTCCCTACATTCAATAGGTACTCATTTTCATCAACTATCCTAACTCAAAAACCCTATGGTACAGCAGCCTTCACTTTACACAGTTTCACGAGGACTCAAAGTGCAGCCTTGCCTTCTCAAAACGCCCATGACAAATTAGACAATAAGCATCTGAAAATAAGCATCATTTCATCCTATCCCAAATAGGACAAGTTTTTTGATTTCTACAGACACTGGAGGTTGCCTCCTGCTCAAACTTAAAGACAAAGCAAGAACAATCTACATTTTAATTCATCCTTTTAAAAGGATCTTTGCATATGCATTCATTGTAGTTGCACACATGTGACTCAAGTATTGAAGTCACATACCCATTAAGGCCCTAAATTCCATTAACAGATAATTTAACTGTATTCATACTAAAATTTATAGGGTTACATACTTCAGGCAGCCTGCAGCGAACAACAGAGGGGTTCGACCCAAGCTGAGACTTAGTGAAATATATCAGCTGAGAAACACAAGGTTTTAAAACGCCAAACATCAGTTTTTGAAAACTATCATTCAAAAACATATTTTTGGGATTGCTTGGGGTAGAATTCTTGTCTAAGTCAAAAAAACTACAGAACTAGTCACTACGTCACACTGTAAAAGCTATATTTGCCTCTACTCTCACTTACAAACAAAATAAAATTATTTAAAATTAAACTAGGATTTTAAGCTAGCACTTTATAGTCCCTTCAGTCTGTATTTTCTTGATCACTTTAAGGCAGAATAAACCAGCACCACTATCAAAAGAATTGATCCTGTCCTCCGTACAAACCCCAGCCATTCATAGACCCCCTTATACTAGGGTAAGTCTTCACTCAGTCACACAGGGAACAGAATTGGGAAATTGATCCATGTCCAATTAATTAAGAAAAAAAACTTCCTAGGGAGATGCATTCAAAATTGCCTTCACTGCTTCCTGATTTATCTCCCCAGCTCTCCCAAAAGAAATTAAAATAAGGCAAAGACACACTTTAGGACCTCCCAGCATGACACTGGCCATGCTGCTCTGCAGAAGCAGAGACAGACCTGCCTGAAACAAAATGCTTCAGGTTTGTTACTGGTAATGGAGGCAAAGCCATCAAACTTTGGGATCAATAGGACATCCATTTGGAAAACCACTTGTGTGGAAACTGCTTCAGGTACCTCACTTGCAATACACCTGGCTGAAGTGGCTGAGGCTGTCACTTGGGTGGTCTGTGCCACAGAAAGGCTGAGTCATACAGAGTCAAACACACCTTCACAAAGCAGCTTCCCTTGTCTTACGAGATGGTTTCTGAACATCTGGGCTGTTGAGACACACAGTGTGGCACAGCTGGCCCTTGATACACAGGAGTGCCAAACACATCCTGCTTGTGTCCCAGTAGTCCAAAACCAGTTCACAGCTGTAAAACCAGTAAGACTACCCTGGCATCACAAAGACAGGGCTTAGTCAGCTCTGCTGGACTGCTGACACTCTAACAGTATGTAATACAGGCTAGAGGAAGCCAAGAAAGAGGTACAGGCAAGGCATATTCATAAATACTTACATTTGGTACTTCTGCAATGACTACATGCTGTTAGTTGTAAAAATGGTTTAATTAAAAATTAAGATAAAAATCAGAATATGGTTAAGACCAAGGCTGACCAAAATTGTTATTCATAACTCAGCTTCTAAGGAGTAAGTGTCCACCCACAATATGCTCCTTATTTCCCAGTTTTAAAATCTGAATGGATTTTTCCTGTGTAATTACACAACTCCAATCTGATTTATTAGAGGGGTTTTTTACATATACAGAAAACATGCCAAAGAATTGTACTGTAATGAAGTAGAGTCTACCTACACAGAGCTTTTGTAATTTTAAATTCTTGTGAATTCAAGGTGTGAGACTTTAATACTACTGTCATAAGGTAGTCAGCAAGAGGCCACACATTATCTTCCAGTTGAGTCTACATTTTAAAGATTGGAGAAATACTAGTCAGTGTATGAGGTCTGACATGAAGCCTTTTTAGAAAAAAAAAAGTTAGTGGCTTTTCAAACTCAACTCACTAGCAGCTGAATTTTCACTGTGGAATTGGTGTCAAATTGAACAAGAATATTAGTCTTTTGCCTAAAAGTTTCCCCTCCATCATGAGGACAGAGCTCATAACTTAAGATATTAACCCTGTTTCCGTATATCGGTGTTGGTATGGAAGAAGCTTTCTTACATTTCTTAAATACCACCCTTCAAAAGGAATAACATTTGAAGTGCCAGCTTCTTCAGAGACAGCAGAATTATGTAAAAGCCAGCACATATCAGTTTCATTTTTAATGGAAGATACAGATCCTTGCTGAGAAAATATTACTATTTTAAAAAACGCCATTGAGTTTGCTAAAGTCAATAAATTGTACCAACAAAAAGTACAATTCATTTTGGACAGTCACTGAACTGAAGTCACACTTTCTAATTTTCCTAAGTACATTTACAGCTCTAAATCAGCTGCTACCTGTATCATCCCATTGTGTTACTGCAAAGAAAAGAAGAATACTTTCCCACTTACCTCTCCGCCAGCCTTTGCTGGAATCTGTCCTTGAGTTGCTCTCAACTTGCGAGCATTGTCAAGTTCTGCTTGAAGCTCCAAAGCTAAATCCTTCAAAGAAAGTGATAGTACTCCATTAGTTTAACTATCTTACACTTTTAAGAGAGTTTTACACTAAAATGAACTATTCCTTTCATTTTTTGTGTTTTGATATAACATTCTAAACTCTAATGACACAAAAGACTAAAGAAAACATGTCAGTATAATTCACATAACTCTCTATAGGATATAACATGAACAAAAGTTCAGAATAGAGGCTCCCTTATCCATCTGCCTATTAAATAAATACAAGTATTTCAGAATATCTTGGATTGCTAAGAATTGCCAACCTATCAACCCGTAAGGAATTTATACTCTGACCCCTATGCCAGATTCATTGACTGGACTCTAACCATCATGCCCATACTTGCCACCCCAAAATTAAACCACTTAATCAACACCAGGCAGCAAATCAGTAAAAAAAATAGATTCAGAATTCATTTGGCCCACATGGCCAACCTGGAGCTCCAGCCACCAGGACATGCTGTTACATAACCATCTGTTCTGGTGTATGGGGATGAACTTGTTTAAAGAAGCTGTATTTTCAATTTGATTAGAGAAAGACCATGAAAAATATTTAAAATTCCACCAGGCTATTATATATTATATATATACTATATCAGCTATTTTATTATTTAAACTGTTGTTGGTTTTTTTTTTTTTAACTAGGCTGATTAGAGTGCATGTATAAAAAACTGGATATACAAAAATAATAGTAAAATTGTAATACTGGTTTCTGCTACATGATATGGGTCAAAACAAAACAAAATGAAAAAATATTAAATAAATTACACTCTCCCCACAGAACACCTGTATATTTTTCGTCAAATTACTTGTATTCAGTTCCTATCAGGTTGAAAAGAAAAAGACCAGATTTGTGCCCTAAGTTTTGTTTAGGCAATGCTACTGAAGCTGAGCACTGTCAGAAAAAAAAGTTTGCAAATTTTTGCTGCTTTCCATCAGTCTTTGGAAAACCTTCCCCTCCCCAGTACTTTAGCAACCAGTGTATAGATAGCTTACACTACACCAGTCCCTCACAAACCTATCATATAATTACTTTCATAACATATTTTTCCTCACTAGGGTATGTTTTTTAGTATTAACTAGGAAAATTAGAGATTAACATATGGACACATCTATTTCAATCATTAACACTGTATCTTAATAGGAAATACACTGCCTGAAGTTACTTTTAATTCACCTTTGAAGCTGATAGCATTTAGAATGGACAGGATTTCTAGATAAGGTATTATTGTTCAAATTTTTAAAGCTACATACACACATCTATGTCTAAAGCCTGTGGGAAAAGAATTCATAACATAAAATTGGTTTGAAAAGAAAATATTTATAAAATGGACACTTACTCCTAACAAAATTTGAATTATCTAATATGGGCTTTAACAACGATCAACACCATGTCAACACCATGTCCTAGTCCAGCAATAATGACAAAACAAACTTTCCACAAATCAAAGAATCAATCGCTCTTGAGAAATATTAATTTACCACTTGGAGACATAACATGTTTTATATACTACTATATATAAATATTTATTTATTATTTCTTAAAGATGCAGATTTTGGTGCAAATATTATGTCACAAGAGGCAAACTAAAGAGGTGCAGTAAAAATTAATCTTAAAAAATAAATACAAAAGGCCCACAGTGATAGCATTTGCTCCTAAAAAGTACGAAAATAGTTCCTTAAGAGCAGAGCCAAGCTCTATTCAGAGCCAAGCACTTGAAAAACACAGCTTAAAAACTAACAGACTCTGACCTTGTTACAACTGAAACTTCCAGACCGTACTTCTGAAGAGAATTAACTCATTATAACCATGTTTAATGTAATAAATAAAATACATGTACTTCCAGAATTTAGTGTTCCACAAGACTGAAATTCTTATTCCTTCAGGTAGCTGGCTGAAACAAGCCACATTAAATGTGCAGCTGTTTCTTCCAGCTCCACAGACCAGCCTCCATCAGGGCAGGACCACAAAGCATTCCACAGCTGTTCTCAACGCAGAGCTGGCTGCAATGGCATATGCTGTTCCTTTCAGTTTTACAATTTCCATATCATAATTAATAAGCCTGTTTATACAGCAGAGCTATGGACCACAAGCACCTACTTGTGACAAAGCTGATGAAATAAATAAAACTCCAGACACTGTTTACCTTGTAACATAGATAGGGAGCTTTTTAGTTTTCACCTGCTCCTTTTTAAATAAAAAGACAATAAATATTACAAAAATGGCAGAGAACAACTGGTTTTGGATATGCTGCTTATCCTACAAAGCCCGAGGCACTGAATCCTCTACTCTAGTCTAAGAACCATTGCGTTTGAAGCAGAAGTTACTGCAAAAGCAGTATCTTCAAATCCTACCAAATTTTGCAAGTCTTTATTTGCTTGAATAGATATCCTTTAAAAAAACCTCAAACAATTAAATCACTGGGAGCTGTAAAGAAAAATTGGAGTAAATTGTGACAGTTCTTCACAGACATTACCGTGTCTCCCATGAGTTCTGCTTTCACAATCCTCGCTCCCAGTCTGTTCATCTCCTCTTCACTAAGGACCCGAGGCGGCTCATCCTTTGATGATCTGTAAAACACCAGCTGCACTAAAGCCACAGAAAAACAGTGCAATATTCACCTGTGTAATTAAGTATGATAAGCCAACTATACTGCTACATATGCTCCTATTGGCAAAATAATTGAAAATGACATATTATAAAAGTATATGCAGTCAGAAGTTGCCAAGGACTCTGAAACTAAAGAGCTTGAATAAATTTTTATGAGGTTTGTTCCCTTTTACTTTTGAGATCAATTCAAATGAAAAGCTCTACCTATGAATATTTCCCCAGCATGAAAAAATAGTCAAGAGTCAGTAGCAGGTATTAGCAGGAAAACAGAAAGTTATTTCAACCCACTCTAATTCTTCTTTCTGGCTTTGGTCATGCTTTTACTTCTCAGCTCCTGCAAAATCACCCATTTCTGAGTTATTCTGTTTGCCAAATGGCCTTCCACCTCTTGAAAATTACTTATTTTCCCATTTTATCTGCTCACAGTACAATCCTTGCATCTGAATATGTTATGGCTGATACAGTAGAGTTCCCATGGAAAATTAACCAATACCATTTTTAAAAATATGAAGTACAGAAGCCTCAGTTGGTAATAAAGAGTATTGTATCTTAATTTTAATATTAAAAACTCAGTATGTGAGTTCTTATGATATTTATTTAACAAGGACTCCAAGAAATACTGCAAAGAGGCATCTAATAAGTTTGGCTCTTTTTCGCTAACCCTAGGAAAGACTAGAACCAACTAACTCTAAAATATCTAACAGAAAACAGACATAAGATTACAGTTATGATACTGGTTCCTGCTATTAGAGAGAATTCAGTCACTAATTGATATGGTTAAACCCTGAAAGATTTGAAGAACAAGAAATCTTTGAAGGTGGTGTCATCTTTAACCACGAGATCTCCCTAGTCCTGAGAAAATTACCGAAGTTGCTTTTGTTCGTTTTCAAGATGCTCAATCCAAACCCCCAAAACTCAAGAGAATTTACTTTAATTTCACCAGAAACAAAACATTCAAAAATTAAGTTCTCACTTTTCCTTAAGCTATATCTTTCAAAGGAAGGCAGACTATTTCAGTAAAGGGAACAAAAGGTGTTTATGAATCCATATATGCTTTTTTTAAGTGGTGCTAGTGCTTGAATCATTGTCTGAACTTTTTGAGACTTGAGACATTGCTTTGATTTGCTTTTTATCTTGTCTCAAATTAAACTCTGAAGCAGTCACATTATTAAGTGTGACTTCCAGCAAACACTAGCTGATGGACTTTTCCTCTGGGGAGATCCCTTGGACACCCAATCAGCACTTCTAATTAACCTGTGTCATAACTGTCCAAAACACTTTGATTTATAGGCTGAAGAAACTTCCTCTGTGCTTCAGAAAAGATAAAATTTAAAAGCTAAACTTTCAGCATGAGAGATGAGGAACTGAACCAGCAACACCTATTAATTCAAGGCTTCACCTCAAAGAAGATTTACTTTTTGTGATTGACAACGCTTCTGAAAGAGTACATGTATTACAAGTCTTGAAACCTTAAGAAGAAAAAGAAAGAAGCAGCTTATAAATTACTCTCAACAGATAACTATGGCACATATCCAAAGCTGAAATGTTCCAAAAGCCAGAATTTTCTACAAAATTCTACCAAAAAAAAAAAAAAAAGACATCTGACTGGAGGAAACAGGAAAACAGGTTATTCACTATTTCAAACACACAGAATCTCAGGAGTTAAGAGTCATCTTAGAAGAACCTGGAAATAAGTTATGTGAATAAGCAGAGGCTATATGGTTTTGCAGGCCTAAGTAATCCCCACTTTACAAATAAGTCAGCTTAGTAATTGCATTGGCTAAGAAATATGATTAAAATATCAAAGAAGATGAGCAGTTGGGTTTAACAGTACTATAACAGAAAACACATGCAAAAGAAAATATCAGCTGAACAGTTTCTATGTCTAGTTCTCCTCTGTGAGGAAAAGAATTATCTTTTCTATCATAATAATTGAATTCTTTGAACTTAAATAAGCAGACCACTTCCGCACACAATCGCATTTCCCAAAATCTGCAGCTTTGTCCAGTTACAATTAGCATTGCACTTAGTAAATGTGGTGGTTAAAAATAAGGTACAGTGTTTGTACCTGCAATTTAAAAAAGTGAATCACCATTATTTCACAAAACAAAAAATAAGACTGAAAAAGAGTAGCTGCTTCTTTGAAGAAAACAATACTGAGGCAACGGTATCACTAACTTCTACTCAGTAATTACACATTCTGCTAGGTCTGGCTGGATGGGAAGGAATTTATTTCTTCCACAGCCATGTGGTGGTACATTTTCCTCCACACTGAGCCTAGCCCTCCCCTTCCCAGGCCATTCTGCAGTCCCAGGAATTCCCGTTATGCTTTGGCTTTTGTGGGCCAACGAGTTGGGCAGTGAAATATCCCTTGACTGTAGCAGAAACTCTTGCCTGGCTAAGGTGGGAGCACACTGCCCGCACCTGGAACTCCTGGTACTTGCCACGGTGGGGAACAAATGCAGAAATAATCAGTCAGCCTCTGGCAGCCCCTGAACATTACTCACCTAAACCACAGCCTGAGTGGAACAGTACCATTCCCACTGGAATCTTCAAAATTCCAGTGACTGAGCCAGACCGTGGCCAGGATGGAAATTTACTGATGACTGAAGCAGAGCATGTGGTGACCCCATAAACAGCGGTGCTATGTGAGACCCTCTGAGCTCTCCTAGACCACAGTGGGCTGTGCCAGCACCGCACTGAGTGGGACACCTCGCAGAACTCACCAATTCCCCAGTTTGCAAAGATTAGAGCACTATCACAGAAAGGGGGCCTGGGCAGAAACCCACCACTCCTTGAGACTCAACTCCTGCTCACCAATAAATTCCAACACATTTGAAGTATTTCATTGAACTCAAGAGGAGCTCTTAGCAGGCATTTTTTATATATTCACATACATATATTTTTATACATTTATACACATCTATTCCTATATATCTCTTTTTGTCCATGTGCATTCACGTGTGAATTAAGATACCTCACAGCACGTAGAGTATGAATGTTACAATCTCAGATCTGTAATTGTCACTGTTGTGATTGTAGTAAATCCTATTGACTCACTATATAAATGTTAAATTAGTCAATAACTAAGTACTGCTAAAACCTTGTGATTCATCTTAAAACTGTAAATAAAGTTCAGACTGCTGCTGTATCAGAAGCCATGTAAAAATTTTACCTGTGGTGAACTGACACTTTTACAACATCATACTAAGACCACCTCTTGCTGGTATCTTGGACAATGGTTCTTCAGGTGAGCCTAATTAATTACAGATGTAATCCTTGAGATGTAAACTGTTGATCAAGTCTGAGACAAAGATTAGACCTAGCCACACCTAAGCTTCATGAGGCGTTCAGAAAGCAAGGGTCTGCTCAGAACCTTGTGACTCAATGGAAGGGTCCCCCTTACCCTTCGTGTCTTCAGACTCTGTGTAGAACATTCTAAATCAATTTTAACTCAGTTTTCCTTTATATGTTTTATTCATGTAGTAAATAATAGAGTGAACCTTACCACCAAACTTTGTTAAGTCTCATTTTTATGACTTTTATAGATTTACATTAAAACCTTTTTTGCTAATACCTTAAGTGGTGACTCTCTGAGCAACCCTAAACTACTCATTTGTGACCAGCAGCCCCTACAGTGCTGTGCTTTGGACTTCTCTGGAGACAGGGCTGATAACAGACCAGTGTTTTGGCTGCTGCTGAACAGCGCTTACACAGCCTCAAGGCTTTCTTGGTTCTCACTGTGCCCCCCCAGAAAGCAGGCTGGAGTGAGCAGAGGCTTTGGGAGGGGTCACAGCCAGGACAGCCAAACTGGCCAAAGGGCTAGTCCATGCTATATAACATCATGGCCTGCAAAAAAAAAAAAAAAACTGGAGAGAGCAGTCTTTCCAAAGTAGCTGCTGCTCAAAGACTGGCTGGGCATCAGCCTGCTCGTGGGAGGTGGTGAGTGAAAAACTACCTTTGCATCACATGTTCTTGTCCCTTTCCTTCACTCATTACATTGTCTTTATCCAATAATGAGGTTTTTTCCCTTTTGCTCTTCTGGTTTCCCTCTGCAGGAGTGAGCATGAGCAAGCAGCTGGAACATGCTTAGCTGCTTGCTGGGGTCAACACACCACATGCACAAAGCAACAACCAGCTCCACATCTTCCGCCCTATCCCCATCCCCATTCCCATCCCACAAAGGCAGGTGGAAAACAACTGTGGATTGTGCAGACCTTGTACCTGAACAAAGTCATGAACAATCCAAGACTCAAGAGGCGAGGAAATCTCATAGGCTTCACTTCAGACACACCATGGATCATTCTAATCAGAAGTTTACAAAGTGCATTTAAGTGGTAAACCCCAGGCACCTCAGTGCAATAACTACTGGGGCAATATGTAGGAGAAAAAATGGATCACTAAATTTGAATGTCTAATAATGTCTCATGCATCACAGGTTTAATGCTACCGGATCATTTTTTCAGAGTAACAAAAACAACTACAAAAACATACTTCTCATTTTCCAGCAAAACAGCACCTAGGCAAACAATAAAATAAACAATGAAACAAGACAAGACAAACACTTATGAATGGGACTTTCCAGAGTGTGCACAAAGTAGTCATGCCAGAATTTGGAACTACTCTTGCCATGACTTATACTCAAGCTCATGCTTTAAAAAAATAAATAGATTAAGTGAACATCATGCAAATAATTTATCTTTTTGCTATGAATGAAAATTTAAATTTCATTGGCTTCTATCGAAGTACAACAAATAAAAGCTGGAAAAAATACCCAACATACAAAATATAAAGAACTGTATAGACTAAGACGCCTGTTTCTGGTTAGTCATGCAGTACTCATTAATGTAAATTTTTTCTTTGGAAATATACATTGAGGTATATAAGTAGTACATGTAGGAACAATTATAAATAAAATAAATACTTTATAACCCTGCTATAAGAAGTTTTTTCAGCAAATAACTGACATAAGCCTATATGAAAGGAGTTATATTTGATCATATTTTATCAAATGCTTTTTTCAACCAAACCATATCATTCTTCTTACATACTCCAACCAAGAATATTTACTTGTTCAGCTTTCCCAAGCAATTAAATAAAATCTGACTCTAAAATACTTCCGCACATGCCTACAAATTATTGGAAAGATCTGAAAGAAAGGATTCATAGTAATAACCACACTAGTCAAATAGCTGGAAGCACCAGCAAGCTGCTACCACTGGAGAACAGGAGGCCTTGAGCAGAGCAAAAGGTCAGCTCTCTACAACTTACTTGTCTGATCACCTCTCCATTGTCTCTCACAAAAGCAAATCACAAAAAATTAAATTCCCGCTGCCTATTAAGTTTGTGTTTCCTTTCCCACTCCTATTAATGCTACTTCTTCACCACATAAAATGCACTTTCTAATCAATACCTTCTACTATTTTTCATATGCTACTACTTTAGCATACAAGCTCATCTCACAAGTGGCAAACCTATCCCTGCTGTATTAATTATTTCAGTTTTTAGTCAGCATTTTCTAACATTTCAAGATTGTATTTTACAAATTCAATGACTGTTAAGACATTTTTGCAGGTTTTTTTGCCTAAGAGGCCAATATTACTGCAGTGTGAACTAACATTAGAAGCAAAAAATAACCTATCATCAGCAATTCTCAAATGTGCTGAGGAGACAGGTCAGGTAGGAGATGTTCACTACTTCTGCTTAACTTACTTCTTCTAGCTGCCCTTAGCTGGAGGCTGAGACTCCTCCTCCAAACTAAAGAGATCTGGTATGACCAGTGCTTATACTCTCAAAAAGGAGACAGAGCTTTTGTTATATTTTGCCATGAAAAATACAGCAAATAAAAACATAGTAAAGACGTTCATAAAATACCTAGAGGATGATGTTTTACTGTCAGATAAAATCTGTTTCTTCTCAGAGGTATAGCTTGCGTGCTCCTGTCGCGATTTCTCTTTTTCATCACTTGGAGTTCTTTTCCAGCTTTTGCCATCAATTTGTTCCCTAGTACCTGATGATTTTTGATCAGATATTAATTTCTCATTGCTATCTTCTGTGTGTGTTTTGGTCCACAGCGCAGTATCCTCACCAGGTTTCTGGAAACGGCTGCTCAAAGAGCTATGAGCTGGAAGCTTGGAAGAGGACTGCTGGGACTTGGAGTCTCTGGGTGCACTGTAAGGTGACAGATCATCTTCAGAGGGTTTCAAAAATTTGTGTTTCATGTGGCTTCGAGATGAACTCTTTTCTTGATTTAGTTTTTCACTGGAGTATTTTTCTGCTTTGGAGCTGTGGCCCCTTAATATCGAGTCTACGCTACTGTGTCCACATTCCTGGTCTGCTCTTGACACATCTTTTTTGTAACCCTTGTCTTCCTGAGCCCACCCCTTGCCATACTTCTCCCTGGAATAGCCCCCAAATGTGTTTCTGTTTCTATCATCTTCATCTCGGATCGCCTTTTCAATATGCTGTTCTTTCTCACTTTCTGAATAGTCAGTTTTCTTCCATCTTCCACTTCTATGATAATTTTCCTTTTTGGATGCAGCTTTTTCAGCTTCTTCTAACCGTGACTGAAATATCTCCACTGACTAAAAGAAAGAATAAAAAAGTCATACCACTTTTAAGGCCATGGGGTATTGCGTAACTATTTTAAATTTGCTATAGGATCTCATATATTAAAAATATTTAACAAGAAAAATACTTAAAAGGCTGGGTAGCTGTAAACCCTTCATCACTTGAGAGAAGCTTCAGAGGCTGTTTTTTCCTGCTTCTTTTCACATCTTACACTACACATTAAGTACTTGTGCCTTCATGTGAAAGTAACCTTTTCCAAGCATCTACCAGTATGAAGAAAATTTAACTGGAAATCCTTACCCCGTATCTCTCAGCTACAATTTCCTCAAAATTTCGTTTCTCTCTCTCAGCCTGCTCCTTCATCCTTTGGTATGATTTTCGCAGCCAACTTAATCCAGCATCTTCTACCACCGTAACTAAAGTAGAAAACAATGAGAGGTTGTAGTTCTACATCTCAAGTAATTATTCCTATTTAACCTTACTCTGTATGTGACATTAAAGCTTCACCTAAACTTACTGCAAAAATTGAAGGGATGCAAAAGAAAAACAGAATTAATACACAAATACAATTACATATTTTCATAAGTTAATGCTGGTTATACCTCAGCAAAATCATTTAATTTAAGCTTCTCTAGTTTATCATAGAACACATGCAGTTTCCAGGACAGGAGAGGCATAGGAGAAGTTGTGGAGTTTCTTTATGACATTAAAGAACCTGCCTGCTGTTTCCATGCTCTGCGTCCATCCTTGGGCATACCCCTTACACACAAACAAGTGAATTGCCTTTCTCAGAAACTGAATGAGTAACCTACTGCTTCCCATGTGAGCAGCCAGCAGTGGTCTTAACATTCGGAACACACACTCACTGATGCCTGTCACCTCTTACAGGTCGCTGACCTCTGTGACTCCCAAAAGCGGGCATGAGGCTAATGGTTTCTGGGACAGACTGTCCACAGGGAAATGTTCTCAAAAAGCCACAGACCCTAGTCTTTCCTGTTGACAGAATACAAGTACCCTTCTTATCACATAATAAATGTTTCCTGACATTATGAAAAAGGTTTTTATTACTGTGTTTGCTGGAAATGGGCAGGATAACCCCGGGGTAAGGAAAAAAGTGAAAAGGCTACAGAAATAATATTTTTTCACCAACTGCATCTGTAATGTACTTCATTTTGATGTGACTCAGCCTTCTGTGGGTGAATACCTTAAAACTGTAATTTGTGCAATGGAATGAAAGGAACCAAATGAACTGACAACAATTTATCTTGTCTTGGTTAAATCATGCTTTTCTTTAATTAGTTCAAAATGGAGAATTTTTGTAAGGCTATTGAAGGTCAAACCACTCAAGATTAAAAACCAGTGAAGAGAAATTCTGCAAAACAATGTACTATCATACTAACCCAATACTCACTATGGAATTTTCATCCAAATTTTACTTTATTACATATATTATTAGTAATACATATATCATTCATAATCCCATTACAACAACATTAGGAGTCATTTGTTAGCAACACAGAGACCAGAAACTGGAGACAGAAATTTAAGATTATTACTAAAAGTTGCTGTTTACCTTTCTTAACTGAAGCTTCTTCATCCTTCTCTGGTGGCAAACCTGTACCACCATCTTTCCAATAGGGATTGAGTTCCCTCTCAGACAGCATGGCCTAAACCAGAAAAAATTTTAATATGTGCATAGCATATGGTTCATATTTTATAGAATATCTGATAAATTTTGAAAGACTTGTGTGTGAAGTCTATGTTATATTGTCAATTCATCACCACCACTTTCATGGCCTAAGCATCTGTTGAACGCATTGTTTTGGGGACCAAAGAAAAAGCAGACACTCTGGTGTAGAAAACACAGGAGTATAAACCTGCGTGGACAGCAAGTATTTGGGTGGGAGAGTCTATAGAAATCATACTTTTCTAGGATTAAGAATACATATAAATTGTCATAAACCATATAATACATGCTGACATTCTGGTGATTTAAGATGTCCACATTAGATGGTCCTCCAACACCTCTGAAATAACATTCAGAAAAAAAAAATCATGAGGAGAAAAAAAATTTTAAAATATTAATCTCTTGTCAAAAGACAATAACCAAGGCACTGCATACTACCAAGAACAGTGATCCAGGTCAATCTGGTTCCCAGGCACAACACAGCCAACTGGAAAACCTGATAGCAACAAACAGCCTACTGTGAGGTGTGAGGATGAGGAAATATTAGCTAGTGATCAGTAATTATCTTTTCAGACCAGATTACACTGCATTTAAGGAGGTGAATGAACAAATGAAGGAGCCATCAACTGTATGTAAACAGTGAATTCAATGACAGCAACTCCTTCTCCAGCCAGACCCTGAGGCACCCACGTGTTCACCAACACCTGAGACATGAAAGGTACAACAACTGCTCTGAGTTCTTTCTTTAGAAAAAACAAGCCTCAGCACCACACACTTTAACACAGAAAATTAAGTAACCTTTTATCACACGAAACAATGGTGCTCCCTTCACACATCATGGAGAAGGCCAGACCAACAGTCTGTCATTGTTACCAACAACTTAGTACTAACAAATGTAACTTTCTCCTTACCTAGAAGATAGTTAAAAGGCTTTTCTCCACAACATAAGCCTGAAGTATGAAGCCTTCCATCCAAACACCAATTAAATTAAATTAATTATCACATCAGGCATTAGTTTTAATAACAATACAGACTTACATATTCTAACCAATTCATTAGTTTATTCATCACACAAAATTTGTAAAATGCAGATAAAAATTATGACATTAATTCCTCCTACCTGCTCAAGTTCTTCAGCTTTCTGTCGTTCTAATACTTTCTCTTTGTGTCTTTCACCTTTGACAGCTGCTACTGACGTTGTTTTCAACGACATGAAGTTTAAATTCATCCATTCTTCTCTCTTTAAAATAAACACAAAGAATCAGTGTTCATAATTCGCACAAAAACATGGCTTATGTACAAACCAAACCAGTGCAACTACTGACAAATGTTGCTGACAATAAACAGCATAGGTTCTACAAACACATATGAAATACTTCAATGAAAAGTAAACATGATTTTAAGAACCCTAATCTTCCAATTTTTTAATACTCAAACAAATTTCATGTCTCCCTGTAATATGAAATACATATTTACAATGGTATTTAAGACATTAGTGAACATGCAGGTTGTACTGCTAATTATTAGCATAAACAAATACTGTACATATCATTTTGCTAATTCTGATCTCACGATCTTACATCTCTTCTAGCGTCTACAAAATCTGCGATCAGCAGCTGAGCATAGTTCATACCTCAGATTTCCAGGCACTAACTGCACTGTCAAATTCAACAGTTACACATCTAAATTCTGTGAACTGTACCCACAATAACAGCTAGAAAACTGCATTTACAAAACCTAAGCCAGACCAAGGAGATTTTAAGAATAAGGACTAGTCTAAAGAAAAGCAGCACATTGAAAGCCTAGATATATCTACTACCTTTATATAGGTAAAACCTGAAGCCTCAAAAGCAAGCAGTGACATACACATTATAAGCAAATACTCTATAAAGGCAAGTATTTGAAGCAATTCCATAATTCTAGTACAGCAACCAAAATGACAAGATTACATCTATTTTGAAACATGTCCTTGCAGAAGAATCTTCCTGTCTTCAACAGAGTTCAAGTCTGAGTTGTCAATCTGAACAGATGCTATATGTCACTTTGTCTCTGTTATTTAAAAATTATGTTAAGCAACATGCCAGAGAACTTCAGAGGTGAAACACAACATTCCATTTCTCAGATCTCCTCTAAGAAAGAGAAGGAACTGAAAAATTATCTATCTTCAAGTGATTCAATAATATCTATGTCTACATCAGCAAGCAATGTGCATCAACAAATGTGGATGTGCACGGGACCTCTGGCGGTCATCTGGTCCAAACCCCTATTCAGGTAGGGTCACCCAGGGCCAGTTGCCTAGGATCATGTCCAGATGGCTTGTAAATACATTCAGGGATGGAGATTCCACAACCTCTCCAGGTAACCTGTGCCAGTGCCTGATCACCCTTGTGGTAAAACAATGTCTCCTGATGTTCAGAAGGAACGTCCTGTAATTCCTGCTCATTGCCTCTGGTCCTGTCTCTGGCCACCACTGAAAAAAGCCTGACTGTGTCTTCTATTTAGGCTTCAGATCTGTGGTTTGGAGATTTTTATTTTTGTTTCTGTCTTTCCTTTTTTTTAAGTAAGCACTCTGGACTAGTCCAAGGTTGGTCACATGGAGCACCGCAGGGGCATTTTGAGAACATTTCTTCTAATTTAGTTTAATCCAACAGGATATGGTTTTATGCGCTCCAAGTGTTCTTCATTATGTGGGACAAAAAACATAACATAGGGATGACCATGAAATTTCTGTCAAAAGCACATTGTTTATCCAAAACCACACAAGCCTAGGAAACACATTATACAAAAACAACGCTTGAAAAAAAAATGGTTTTGCAGTATAAATTATCAAGACATTACTTCATACTTCATACTTTTCCAAGATAGAATTCAGAGACCCTTTTTATTTCTCCTAACAAGATGTACAAATTCAGAATGAAAAACAGGGATATTTTTCAGGAGAAAAAAATTTAGACACTAAATTAAAAATCTTTGTCACATGACTAAGGATATCGCCGTATATGACTACATTTGTTTCTAAAATCACCACAGTTCATTTCAGTATTACTACATTTTCCAGAATAAATACTGCTCACTGAGCACAGAATTCACCTAGGAAGGTCAAAAGAGGCATTGATGCCATAAACATTATTGCTGAAAAGTACTACATCTCTTTCTCGTATCTGTTTAAGCATCATAGAGGCAAAAATTTATTCAACCATAGAACAGCCACCAAAACTACAAAGAAAAAAGTAACATGTGTAGTCAAGACCTTTAAGATGATGTCTTCAAGAAAATCAAGCTAACTTGTTAGAGCCTCAAAACCTGATAGAAGGAATTAGTGCTGGGAAACATCAAGGGTAGTGTCTTGTTAAACATTAAGAACTATTAGGTAGAGGAGTCTTCCAATCAATGAAAAGTAGCATTTACCCAGCTAAACAAAGACATTTGTCTGTAAAATAGGTTTTGCTCAACACCCTGCAAAAGAGCTCCCAAGAAACCTAAGCATGTTTCACAAGCTGAGTTTATCTCTGGAGTAGCTGTGAGCCTGCTCACCTGCAGGGAAGATTCTTTTGCAACATCTGGTTGTTTGTTGACCTTCCAAGCCTTTTCTGTGTCATCTGACTGTGACACATTTGACTCAACCCATTCAACTGAAGAATCCTAAAAAGAGAGTTTAATGTAAAGAATAAAAATAATACCTTAACACACTACTTGATAACAAGCAATACTTACAATTATATTGATAATCAAAATTAATGCTGATTAGCATTACTAATATAATACTGTTTAATATTTTAAAATATTGATAATAAAACCAGAATATTGATATTCCCATAGAAGATTGTTCCTTCGTGATCAAAACATTTCACCATACTTCATGAGCACATCACAGTATGCTAGTATACTAGCTCATACTGGCAGTTTATCTGCATTAACTGTTAAAATTAAAACAGTCAGAATAAAAACAAAATCAAAACCAACTGGGTTTATAACATAACAAAAAACAAAATTTTAAAAAATCTAAATCCATTAACAAGCATATTTCACATTTAAAAAGTCAGATCAGTTACACAGCACAATACAAAACACGGTACATGCTATTGCCTGCTATTTTTGTATCCAGCTTCCTACACTTGCACTTGCAAACGGTGTACTGAGATTTTTCACTTGAAGCCAATAGGACTGCATTGAACAGAGTTTCTTTGCTATTTACATGAACCTGTCTTAGGAGTAAAAGACTTTGGATGAAAGTTACAGCCAGGACTGTGCCATATCCTGGGAGTCCCGGTTGTGATCTGAAGGGTTTTGTTGGCTCCCATGGAGAATGCGGGACATTTCTGCCTTTGGTTACTTCCCACACTGGTATCATATTTCATCTCTGATATCAATCCCTGAAAAATAAATCTCATTATAATGCACATTCCTTCTCTCCATAAAAGCAACTCTCTGAAAATTAAAAGTAACAGGGCCACCTGACTCGCACCAAAAATGGTGGGGGGATGTTTCCCCACAATGTGGCCACAAGGTAGCATCCAGATTTCAAATGCAGTCTCTGCACTGTTTTGCCAGAGTGCCTTTCCATGTGAAGGCATGTCCTTACAGATTCAAATGCACAAGTCCTTCAGACCCATGAACAACTCCCATGTTGCTGGGAGTGTCCATGGTTGAATACTTGTGGAAAAAGGCAGAAGTAATTAGTGTTTAAAATCAAAGTCAAGTATTTGCAATTTTAGACACATCTTTCTATCATATACCACAGACTACAGCGTACCTACG
The DNA here is from genome assembly GCA_013400235.1 of Oriolus oriolus. NCBI lineage: Eukaryota > Metazoa > Chordata > Aves > Passeriformes > Corvidae > Oriolus > Oriolus oriolus. The sequence goes on from VXBT01010822.1 coordinate 39,106, forward strand.
AAATTTTCCTCTCTATACCAGCATGAGGATTTTGTTTTTAATTTTCTCTCTGCTGAAAAACTGTAAATTCCTTAGTTCCTAATGAATGAGTTCAATATTTTAAAATTCACAAGCACTCACATAACAGCCTATTTTAAATTGATTAAATACTCAATATAAAAATTGACAAATTTTGCCACACTTTTTCCCAACAGAAAATGAAGAGAATAAGCCTTAATTTTACTAATCATGCATATCCACAGGGACTAAAATGGTTCAAGTTTTAAGAGTGTAATTCGAATTATTTTAAAATTTCTTACTTACCGAAGAACTATCAAGTAAGTCATCCTTCTTTTCAGATTTTTGCTTCTTACTTTTCTTCTTTTCTTTCTTAGCTTTTTTGGAGTGTTTATCCTTTTTCTTTTTCTTCTGCACAGAATATCCCTACAAGTAAATGTTTGTAAATGAGACCCAGTAAACCAAATCACCCACACACAAAAAAAAATCATCAAAACCTACTTACCAAACCACACTGAATAAAGGTAAAACACGCATAACTACCTTTTACTACCCTCTCTCTCTTTTCTGGGGGGAGGGGTGGGCTGGGGTGGGGTGCTGGGGCAGGGAGAGCATACCTTGCATCCATAATAAATTTTTCTTCCCCCTCTCAATAGCTTTTTCACTGGAACTAAGGCACTGTAACTACACAGATAGTATCTACTACACGACATTTATTTTGGTCAAATCTACTTCTTCAGATATCACTACATTATCAACAGACATCCTTCCCTTGTTGAAACACCTGCACACTAAAAGGATGTGATTATTCAGAGGCTCCATTAAGGTTTCTCCTGTGAATGACCACAAATGAGACTGCTATGAAGCCTTGAATCCTCCAGATTTCTTCCCATTGGACTATTATTGTCTGATAGCACTTGCTGATACGCATTTGGTAGAAATTAATGCTGGAATTGAATGACAGAATTTTTTCCTCATGGTGAGTAAATGACTACCTTAAAAAAAAGATTATATCAAAGCATAAAGGAATCAGAAATTAGGATGCTTTTAAAGATCATCTTAAAGCCCTCAATGTCTTCTGTTCATACAAACTTGCTGTAAAGGTAACAACTGAATTCAGTGATTTACAATTCTATCACCTTTTCCAGTTGTTCCACACGTTCATTCATATCAGCAGGCATCCATGTATCTTCACCTTGTAGATCCTTCAGCAGCTTGCAACTCTCCTTCTTTTCATAACTAATTTTGGCCTAAGATGAACAGAGAAGAAAAATAACCAGGTGGAGCTCAGTAGCATTTCCTTACAGACACACTTCTGCAAGCCACACTGACACAACCACACGCCACGCTGAGAACTGCAGTTCAGGCTTCAGAATGTTCCTCCCTTTCTGGTTATGGAGATAAAACTAGAAATACTTTTACTACTTCTTCTGAAAAAATAACCATCACTGCAAACAGTTTCAATACCTAAAAAGGATTTTTATAAGCCACATCAATAATTTTTTTAGCCTCTGAAGTTCACTCTTATTATGTTCAGCATAAGCATGACTTTCGGAAGTAAGTTTACTGAAGTATAACTTGTCTTTAGGAAATTCTTTATCCCATATATCATATGTCATATATTGCCATACCCTGATTAAACAGGAGGAAAGCTATTTTATCTTATTACAACCCTAATTTTCTGTTAGGTAAGTCGTGCAAATTTTAACGTGCTTTTGGGTTTTTGTTTATTTGAGGGGTTTCTTTTAAAATAACTAAAATCAAAACAAAAAGGTAGAGTTTGGAATTTTTATCCTTAAACACCAACTTTTACCAGACAGTGTTGTCAAACATAAGCCAAGAGAACACATACAAGTTTTAAAAAGACCAATACTTAAAACAAGCAAATAAAAAACTCTCAGGAGATCGGACAACAGTTGAAGTCTTTCCTCCTGGTCAGCTATTAGCCCTCCAGATCCAAGCCAGTGCACTGCACCAGACAGTAACCTCCCCACCACGGGCCAGTTTCTCTTTTTTTGATATAGCCAAGAGGGAAAGCTGCAGCTTTTGTCCTGACAGAAAACAATGCCTGCAGGAAGATGACCAATACACTATAAGGGTTCAAAGAACAGAAATATATGTTAAAAATATAAGATTAAAAGATGTTTTTTTAAAAGTGCTAACTAACAAGATATGACTGCTGTTGTGTTTTTCAACATTGGCATTAGCATACTGAAAGTGGCACAACACCAAGAACTCAAAAAAAAGGGACAAAAAAAGAACCCCACTACATATCTGTGCCCAAACAAAACACTCTTTTAAACCTTCATTGTCTACTTTCTCAGAAGCTCCAGGTGAAAAACTTTCCAATTCACTTAAATGCAAGCAAAGCAAGGCTACAACCCAGACTTTTTGATTTTAATAAAAGGAATATTGTAAAACAAACAAAAAATAGTATAAATCAGCTTGAATAAAGAGGCCAAGATTGAGACTTCCATCTCTAGAATGAAGCTGACAGTCTACAAAGGTGAATGCTACCTCTTAAAATTCAAAAGGCAGGCATAAAGAAAGAATGAGTTAAGAACACATTCAGACATCTATTCCAATATCAAAACATTTTCCAGTTTCTAAGTAAACAAAGCAACAAAAGAATGAGCAGGACTATAATTCAGTGAGAGTGACACAGGTGTTAAGCACAACACAGCATCACCAAAACCACCTAGGACTCCAAAAAATGCAGGTGTGTTTCCTGCTACCTCTCCATGATCCAGAGAGGTAACCCTGGCCACCTTAAGACATCTGGAATAATACCATTGAAAATTCATGCAGAAATCACTGATTTATATATTCTCTTCTAGTCCATATAGACAATGATGGCTCTTTTGTCTTAAAAATATGTTCATCTGACTAAAAGGAACTAAACATGTCACATTTTTGGACAAGCGAAGGATATTAACCTCAGCTATGCAACTCACAAAATGTCTACAAGCCACAGACTCCAAACTTAAGCTTATAACTGGACAGAGATGAAACAGTGGAGATAAAGGGAACCTGAATACAGTTCTAGATGGGAAAAAAACCCAAAAAAATCCCTGTACTCCATTTGCTCCACAAGGAAATACAAAACAAGTTGCCAAGATGCAGATTGAAGAAAAAGCACAGGCTTTCTGTATATTCCATTTCACTTTTGGTTGAGAAAGAACTGCAGCTGGAGTCAATAGCTCCCCTCCACCCCTTCTGCAGTTCTCAGGCACATAAACCTATAAATGCCACAAATAAAAGCCACTCAAGATCAGCTTGTCAACATGTCTTCACTGTATATGCTCTCTGCCTGTCATGGAAGACTTAACCTCTTATCATTTCCTATAATAACAAGTATATTTTAAATAACATTACTATTTTCTCCATGCTACCAAAGTTACAAATAAACGTTGCATAAAATGAGGTTAATGTTATAAATAAGGAACCAAAGGAGCTTTTATACTTTTTATTAGATCTAAAAATAAACAGAAAAAATGAAGGCAAGTATTCAAGTAATTGAGATACACAATCCTTATGAAAGAGGTGGATCATCATTTTGGCTGAAGTACACAAATACTCATTTAGAACAGAGATTGACTAGAAATCATCATCAGACTACAGATTGCTGTCCCCTGAATACAAAATGAAACAGGATTGGGCAAGATGGATGTGTAGCAGCAGCTGGCCATCAGACTGCTAAAAAGAGACAGACAGAAACAAAAGCATCAGATGAAAGTTTGTGTCTCCTAACAAAGATACAAAATATAGATGATTCTTAACAATGTATCTATGCAACATCAAATTAAAAAAAAAAAAAAGCTGCCTAGTGATCTAAAAATATGAAAGAAGTTATAATTTCACCTAAATTATCATTTTAACACAAGACTAGAAAGTTAGCAGCAATACCCTCTAAATCCTTCTATCTCTAAAATCTAGCTCCCTCAAATTAGAATATTCATATTTTATTGTTCGTGGTGCTTTCCCCTCTCACACACACAATTACTTCCAGTGGAAGTGAAGCGGAAAATCTTCCTACACTACTTTATTAGCTTCAAAACTTACCTTGTTCTACTTTTCTTTTCAAAAGCTGCAGGGTTTACTAGCATGTCATAAAATGTAAAAAAGAAAGAAAAACTAATTAATTCCCCTGTCAGACTTAGCATTCTATCTATGAGGACCAACTCTAATAGTTTCACATCTGTCAACCCACAGGAGTCCAAGCATTTAATTCACATTAAGGCTCATTAATGCTTATCATACCACAGGAATATCCAATAATTTATACTTTCTCATTCACAAATCAGGTACATTTTAGGTCACCACAGCAATATTTTCAAGTTTTTTCTCCATAAATACTGGATGATACATTTCTGAAATACACCTATTTCAAAAGTTATGCATTAATCATACAAATGCCCGTGCATGTACACATGAACACATTATGAGCACCTGTCAAGACAGGCAAGCATCATGCTACACTATGCCCTTCTGCAACACCCTAATAAAATTGCTCATCGTCTCCTTTGCAACAAAAACAAGGTGAAGTCTAAGGCAGGCAAGGCACTCTGCAAGGTCTGTTGACAAGGTGCTATAAAAACAATAATTATTCTACAGCACTGTGTCAGTATTTTTTGCCATGGTTGAAGAGAGCCAATTTTTGCAGTCTTTAGTACAAGTAAGCAAAAGGGTTTTGAATTTCACAGATCCATCAGAATGTGGGAGGAAACCAAGTTCAAGGAAAGTGCTTCCTGGTTTTCATCAAGCAGGTCATTAAGGCCAGCCCACCCAGTAGCTGACAACACTATCTACTAAATGAAGAATTAAAATTTGCTCCAAAGCAGCCTGTAACACACTGCAGTTGCAAAACCCAAAAGCCATAAATATTACATCATGCCACACCAGGAAGAAGCAGGAAAGATCAAAGACACTGCCAACAGCCAAGTTACAGGTCACACAATAAATGGAGCTTGTTACACAGCAGTCCCTCAGGGAGAACCACAAGAGATGGAGGGATGTCACCTAGGGCTAAAAATTCTCTCCCCAGCTCACAGAAAGCCTGACCAACACTCTTTCCTGACCTCAACTCTATTTACTATTTCAGCTCTCACCAAGGCCAGGGAAAGTTTTCCATACCACTACAAAGGCCTTGCCATTTTCCACCTATACTTATGGTCAACCTCTCGTTCTTCAAATGATAATCACCATGATTCAGCAGTCAACTTCTTCATCCAAAAGAAGAAAACCTCCCTTTTCCTCCACAAGCAATCAGAAGAAAATCTACAGCACAACATCAGATCAATACGGTATGACAAAAGCATTCAAAAGAGAGAGCACCAGCTAAGCTGCTGTCCTGGCTACCTGTGGGAAGGGCAGGGCTCCATTCCCACATCTCTCCTCTCTGCCCCTCACATGTTCCCACCACCTTATCCACCCAGGCCTGTTTCTGCACTCCCGGTCTCACCTTCCCAGCCTCAGGGAAAGCCACTTCAAGGCCCACCCTGACACAAAATGAATCCCACCAAAAGCTGGGTGCAGCTTCCTGCAGACCAAGCTCACAAGTTGCCACTCTAGCAAGGTCATCGAGGCTACCAATTTAAGCACAAGGAACTAAGGGGAAAAGTGCACTTTGGGGACAAGAAGTGTGGAAAAATCTTCCTTTCAGCAACAGCTTTCTTCAGGAAATTTCAAAAAATCTAACACCTAGCCAGTCCTTCACACACCAACATAAGGCATTCAAAAGATCTAGAGTGAGCTTTTCTTTCTAATTTCAGGATCATCTCCCATGCTACCATACAAACCACTCCACTGTTTTAACTGTTTTGATAATCAATTATCAGAAAGGTTGCTGTGGCATGTATTACCCTCCTAGTTTCCATCACTCCAAAGCTCAGGGACAGAGAGCCCTCATTACATGAGTGCTTACTCCCAGGTGAACACACCCTTCTTTGCAGTTCTGATGCTTTTATACCAATTCTCTGTCTGAATAACACACTTATTTTTGTGAATGCTTAGATTATTTTTCTAGTCTCAATATTTCAATTATTGCTACATCCACAAAGATTTCCCAAAGAGGACAGCACTGGAAACACAAGAAAGAGCTTAGCTTCCACCCCAACTTGGCAACTTGCAACTGAGTCAGAGCTGCCTGCATCACCACCTCCTCCAGACACAGCTTTGCCAACTGGAAATGTCACCACTCTGTCATTTTCACCTGCCAAATGCACAGAAGAAAGGTCACTGAAGCGATGATCACTTCAATCATTTACACTTCTTGTGATCAATAATCAAAAGTCAGACGTGATTTAATGAGCAAGCTGCAGGAGATGTCAGCCTTCAGCCAGAAACATCTGGGAGGCGGCAGCGGTTCTGCTGATCCACGTGCTGACACAACAGAAAAACAGAAGCTACTACTGCTTGGACTGCTACTACTGTAAACAGGTATTTTGTGTTAATGTAAGACCTCTCCACTGCTGTGGCAAAGCAAGCTCCAGAGGAAGGCCTTACAGAATATAACAGTGAAGACATCTGTCTTCACTGTCACTGACCTTCAAAAACAATGGGTCTGTTCAAGGTGTTGCTTGCAAAAATGCATACAGAGGTGCTTGGACAAAAATCTGAAAATCGTTTGTGAAAAGGCAGTATTCATTTCTCAGTACCATTACTCTTCTAATACCACAGACTTAAATGCTGAAGTGCTTATTTCCTTCAACAGATAGGGATGTAACGCTTCATGAAGAATTTAAAAGGGAAAGAAGAAAAAGGAGGTGCTTAGTATCACAGCACAGAAGCAACTATAACCTCTTACAGAGATATGTTTTGCTACTAATTTCTGCCTAAGGAGAGATTTCTGTAATTTTCCACTGAAAATTGCAACGTAAAGTACTGCCAAGCACTCCATCACCTCAGCAAATACTGATCACTGCAAAAAGCCAACTGTTAGGCTTTTAGGAGGAAATACCTGATCACACTTCACCAGCAAAACCTGCTGATTTCACAGCTTCTTTATAGCTCTAATACTGTGAACGCTGTGATACTGTTATACACTGTTTGTTGGTTTGGTTTGTTTTAATTTTAAGTTGTATTTTGAAAGAAAACAAAACAAAAAATGTAAACCAAAATTGAAGGGAGAAGTCGAAGTCAAAAGCATCGAACAAGATGCTTCCAAAAATAACAGCTTGCAAATCCCAAATCAATTTTTTCAGAAATATAAATAAGCAAAACTAAACACATTATTTTCTTGTTCGTGTAATGGATTTGTTTTATGGTATCAATTTATTTTCATTGTTTCAATAATATAGTTATTTGACTGAGTTTTTATTTACCTACACTCAACTTCCAGTCTGTCAGTAATCCTTAAAAATTAAAAGGCAGGATTTTCTGCACCAGGAATGGTCAAATCACATCACCCTCAGAGGTCAAAGAGTGAAAGACTCAAAGTCCACGGAAAAAAAACCCAAGTAACAGAAGAGCAACCCTAAAATACAAAAATATGTTATGATACCACAGATGCAAGAATAACCCAAAATTTGAAGTCTTGATTGCTTTTACCAAGAAAAGAAGTGTTCATGTCTAGGAAAAAAACACACTCCTGCACTTAACAAAACACCCATCAGATTATTTTCTTGCTGTAAATTTGTAAACCAAAATAGCAATGGCATGAACTATTGTGCTCATCAAAACAAGATGCTATTTCTGAAGCTTAATAACAATTTGCATGTCAACACTTAATTATTTGATCACTGATCATTATCCTAAACATTATCAGCCCTGGGTTTTATCAGTGCAGTTTGGAAGACAGACTACATGAATAAAAGAATACACTTCCAAAAGAACACACTTCCAAAATTTAAGAGAAATCTCAATCAATGATTTGTGTGGCATTTTGGTTCTTCAAAAGAAGTGCAAGTTCAATATTTCATAACAAAAAGCTCCTTAAGGTGAGTTGAACATCTCATCTTTCCAGAAACAGAACTGCTGAAGTACAGTTATTTCTGCAAACTTCTCAGATTACCAGAAGCAAAGACTACACAACTTTCCAACTGTATTTCCCAAAGTAAAAGGCTTCCAGAATTGCAATCACCAAATAACTGTCTTGACTATGTTAGCCAACTGTGATAAGTTCCTGCAAATCTCTTGCTGCCTTTCTAAGCAAAATAATCAAAACACATTGAGAAAAAGTCTTGCAATACTTTTCTCCCAGTTCTGTTCATAGAATCATTAAATATCCTGAGTTGGAAGGGACCCACATGGATCATCAAACTGCAACTCCTGGCCCTGCACAGGACAACCCCAAGAGTCACACCATGTGCCTGAGAGTGTTGTCCAAACGTTTCCTGAACTCTGTCAGGCTGGTGCTGTGACCACTTCCCTGGGGGGCCTGTTCCAGTGCCCAACCACCCTCTGGGTGAAGAACCTTTCCCCAATATCCAACCTAAACTTCCCCTGACACAGATTCAGGCCATTCCCTCAGATCCTGTCACTGGTCACCACAGAGAAGAGGTCAGTGCCTGCCCCTCCTCTCCCCCTCTTGAGGAAACTGCAGACCATGATGAGGTCTCCCCTCAGTCTCCTCTTCTCTTACACCGAACCAGCCAAGAGATCTCAGTCAGTTCTCATACTGCTTCAACCTCTAAGGCCTTCACTTATTTGTGGCTCTCCTTTGGACACTCTCTAATATTTTAATGTCTTTCTTATATGGTGGCACCCAAAACTGCACACAGGATTTGAGGTGAGGCTGCCCCAGCGCAGAGCAGAGTGAGACAATCCCCTCCCTCGACCACCTGGCTGTTCCACTGCAGCAGGCAGTCCAACCATAATCAAAGTAAAGCAGAGAAAGTCAATACACTTAGGACATTAATCTGTTCTCACACAGGCAGCAACAAGTCCATTTCTGAAAAGCAGGCAGCGGAGTATTGACATGGCAACTACGACATCCTCACGCTTGCACACTATAAAATGCTAAACTGACTTTTCACAGAAATAACAGAGTAGCTACAGACGAAGTCTTAAAAATGTTGCCCTTTTACATAGCTTAATACTTGGTTATTGAGTCCATAAATGGGAAGAGGAAACATGCAGTGAGTTTTAAAAAAAAAGTTTCATTCCTAAATTTCTCTATCGGCCAAATTAGTGATAAAGGAATCTCTACATCTTCCTTTGTCCCACATGGACTTGTATAGGATAAAATGCTTATGATACACTTTTCCTAACACATTCTAAAACTTTGGTATAGAAAAGGAGGCGGGGGGGAAACTCCCAATCTTCAACATGTTCTCTCCTTACTTCAACTTTTTGGTCTTACTGCAAAGGAAAAGAAATAGTTCAAGGACATTCACAAGATGATGAACACAGCAATTCCACAAGCAATAGCAAAGAAAACCATCTGATCATTAACGTATGTTTCAGTATTACCCAATGCACCCAAGAGAATCTTTGAAAATCAAAGAATCTGACTTAGCTTTAGGTTGCTTGGAAGTGAAAATGTAACACTGCGGAAATGTGACACAGACTCTATACTGTGACTTTCAGTAAGAAGCTGAAAAGTCACATTGAGGAAGTTTCTCATTGGCCATATAGGGACCAAGCACCTATAATGGTTAAATTCTGTAGAAAAACAACATCATTGTCTCCAGATCCATTGCTACACTCCACAAAAAATGGACTTGAAGAACCACAGTGGCTAGTATTTCACAAATTATACTCCATTCTGTTTCCCTGTATTGGATTTCTCAGTGCTCTGACATTCTCAGAACTGAGAATCTAAGCTAGTACCCCAACTAAAAAATGTCCAGTAATGCCCAGGAAAGACGAAGTGTATATAGGCTTAAGTCCAAAGTGAGCCATCTCCAAAACATTCCTCCATCCTCCAACAATTTGAGGCTCAGTAACTTTTCAGTCAATAACTTTCAACATATATTTTAGATTTTAGGCTATTCTTATCCAGATGGAAGTGTAGTGCCAGTATTTGCAACATGCCATACAAGAGACGCTACAATTTCTCTGTGCATCATCTGAAAGTTCCCTTCTTTTGTCTGCTCTAAGTTGGCTACTGCAAATCCCTTAATACAACCTACCTCTTGACCTGAAAGGACTGGCAGATAGCACTTCTCCATTCCCTTCTTCATATCATTCAACAATTTTACAGAACTCTCTTGTATTAACTTTATTTTCAGCCTATCTTTCCTCATCTCCAAACCTCTAGAGTCCTTGGACAGTCTGCACCAAGATCATCTCTGCACCTTTCTTCCCACCTTCTCCGAGGTTGTTTGGTTCTTCTTGAGGTGCTGGGACCAGGACTGTATAAACTACTTGATACTGCGCAGAAATGAGTAATATGTCTGTGCAACCATTTGCTTTGTTCTTGATTATTCTCACAGTGGTTCTAACACTTCATCATCTTTTGTCTAAGCAACGATGTAACATCTTTATAGAGGTATTTACTCCCCAGTTGTTAGTTTTGAGTGGTAAAAGCCAACTCTGAGCCTACTGCTGTACACAGAAAACTAGTGTTTGCCTTACTCCAGAAAATTAGGGTTGTGCATTTGGTTTTCTTTAATATCACACAAAAATTGCAGATATGTTTTTAAGATATTCATGTAGGAGTAGTTTGTATTCACGGCATTTAAAAAATATGCTGAACAATACAATGATGGTCTCTGGTTCAAGTCAAAGGAAATGACAAAATTCAACACAGGTCCTACATATATACCTTTAGTACACTACATCTTAGCAATAAGAAAACACATCAGAGTTGGTTTCATTCTAAAAACTCCAAACCAATTTCTCTAATATTCTTCAGCAAGGCTGATGAGCAGCATCTAAACCTACAAGAACATATTAGCACTAAGAGTTAGGACCTATGAAGCTACAGTATCATCAAAGAACTTTTGAGACATATCCTAACAGTGTAGTCAGAAGTGTAGCCCCTGTGCTCAAGATACCATGCTTTCTACCAACAACTCAAACTCTGCCAAAAACAAGCTGTGCCCTTTCTCCCCACACACTGTCAGCATGAAGAAATGCTCTCATTCCCAGCGTCAACCTTTCCTCTATGAGAGTGGCTTTGGCTCATTGCTGTTGTGTTTCTCCAACAACCAAACCTCCTTCCACAGCTTTACTGCCTCCCTAAACTGAGACTTACCCAAACATGATGAGAGGTTAAATATAAATTCATTGCCTTTTCCACAGATTGCAGTATATTTAACACCAGTCACTATAAAAATATCAAAAAAGCATTTAATGCTACATGTAAATTCAAATTAACAGAATTTTAGCGGTATTAACGAAAGAGGTTAAAAGCATCCACAGAGACTTTGGTAAAAGGAAGTTGTAGTAAAATTTTTATATAACATCCTCACAGAACATTTTTATTTCATGTTAAACTGCTGATGCAAATAGTGGCAAATAGCAAAAGAGGAAAACTACTGTTTCATAAACTACGGCAATGTCTGACCCTGTAAATAACTTTCACAAAAAGTAAGCATTTATCAATGTTTTTTAGTCAGGCTGGCAGCTTGTCACAAGTAGATCCTCCAGGATCAATACTGGGTTCTACAGGCTCAACATCTTCATAAATGATCTGGATGATGGGACTGAAACCTCATCAAGTTTGCTGATGACACCAAACTGGGTGGTGGACATAAAGGTAAGACATCCTACAGAGACACCTGGAGAGGCTGGAAGAGCAGGCTAGCAAGAAATGTATGAAGTTTAAGACAGGCAAGTGCAAGGTCCTGCACATGGGACGACATAACCCAAGAGCCTGGTACAAGTCTGGATCTGCATGGCTGGGAAGCAGCCTTGCTGAAAGGGATCTGGGGGTCCTGGTGGACAAGCTGGCAGGGTCAGCACTGCACTGCTGCAGCAACAAAGGCACACTGGATCCTGCGCTGCATCTGCAGGGGCATTGCTGGCAGAGACGGAGACGTCATCGGCCCACTCTGCTCAGCCTTTGTCAGGCTGCACCAGAGCACCGTGCCCAGTGCTGGCCCCCTCTGCTCAGCAATGACACAGATAAACCGGAGTGGCCAAAGGGAGGACATGAAGATGATCACAGGGCTGGAGAACCTGCCCTGTGAGGGAAACCTGAAGGAGTTAGGCCTTTCCTCCCTCAGAAGAGACACCTAAGAGAGGAAACTCATCACAGTATTCCCGTAAAGGGTGTTCTATAAAGAGAACAGAAATTCTCTCTTCACAAGCAAGGAGTCACAGGGAGAAGACAAGGGTATTCCTGTTGAGGAATACCTTCAGTGCAGCTGGCTCAGTGCGCAGCTGCAGTGTGAGCTGCAGGTTGGGCTCTGGGTGCCAGGAAATGATGGGAGCCCCCAGCAAAAGGCTGTGAACTGGTGCTGCCTCTTTGCACAGCAGAGAGACCTTTGGGGCCAACCAGGAGAGCAGACACTCAGAGACACTGCAGGAGACAAGGACTCAGCAGGAGGACCCCAGACCATGGCACACTTAGACTGCAAGACTATAAAAGCTCAGGCATTCGGTTGTTCAGGGTCCTTCCTTGGAGGCACCCAGCTCAAGCTGGCTTTGTGTTTTGCACCATGATTAAATTGTTCTAAGGATCCAGGTGTCTGTGACTCTGCTATGGAACACCTGGCGTCAAGCTTGGTAAGGGAAACTTGTCTGACTGAGCATGAGGTGTGTGTAAGGAGTCAAGCAGAGCATAGGTTGGCTCACTGGAACTGCCATCCCCAAAGGGGCTTCAGTGCCAGCAGTGACAGCCTCGGGCGGTGGGAGTGGGACTCAGGTGAGGGACTTGTGCTTCCTGAACGGTCAGACAGGAAAGTTTCCTTAACCCCATCACTGGAGTTATCAAGACACAACTGAACAGAGCACTAGGTAATCTCACCTAGGCTCTCTTTCCCACAAAAGGGTGGACCAGGTGATCTTTCAAGGTCTTTCCAACCAGGGCTGTTCTAGGATTCTAAGCCAGTGGCATTGCCCCAGACAGTTTGCTGTACAAGTGGCACCAGCTGAGAAGGAAAGGTAAAGTATGTTAATGGTGGCCTACACAAGTTTTGCTTGCTGTTAAGTGCATTTTCTGAACAGCCAAGACGTTGAACTGAGCAAAGGAGCACTCTTAAACATATACAGCAGTTCAAGTAAAGCAACAGCCATCTTAACAACATCAACAAACTTTTGTGGGGGAGTGGGATTCACTGTTACTAAATAAAACTAATTTCCCTTCAACTGCTTGTCAGAAGGGGAGAGATCACTGAAAGGAACTTTTATTGCCAAGAAATAGTTCCACAACTGTACAAGGGACATGCCCACATGATATACTACAAGAAATCCTCTGTCTTTCTGCTTTGCCTTGAGAAAAGGCATCACTGTTATGTAAGCATCAGGCTATTCAGGCTATTTTCCCACTACTTATTTTCTGACAATATCTTTGCCAAGTAAGATTTGGTTGCTACTTACTCTGTCCTTCCTTTTGTCAAGAGCCCATCATCACAACCTCATACCCTTTCCATAGTCTGTCTTTCTCTCACACTTTTCTTGTTATCCCCCCTTAAACTCCAAAACAAGCCATGTCACCTAAGTGATGTGCCATCTATGACTTCAGCATTCACTCTACCTACAAGTCACAACAAGAATCACCACAAATACCAAAACCAGCATACAGGCAGCTTTTGAACGAAATGAGTCAGGATTAGCACGGGTCTCCAAGTCACAGCAACTCTACCAAAGCACCTGTGAGTGGGAGCCTCCTAGTTCTTGTCTTACACTACAGCAACATATCACCAGGCAAGTAATCAGGCTCCCACTTCTCAACACACGCACACAACTTCAAGTTATTACCACTCCATGACCAGAGCGCTGCAGTGGAGGGACAGAGACTCTTTAGGAAAGACAGAGCACAAGACAAGGAGGAGTTGCCTTTTATGTCTCATTTAGGGAAAGGCTGAGAGCTGGGCCTGTTTAGCCTAGAGAAGGCCGGGGAGTAAGGGTGGTGCCATCTTATCAATGTATAAAAAAATCCGAAGGGAGAATGTAAAAACGACCGACTCCGGCTCTTTCCAAAGGTGTAAGCACAGAAATACATACTAAGTGAAACACCAAGAGAATCAATACCACAAGTGGCAAAACGCACGAGATCAGGTGGGTGTCACTCAGAAATTCCAGACTGCGTCCTGCCACTCCCGGTGCCGCAGCCCAGCTCCCCTCGGCACAGAAGGGGCTCTGCCCACGGCGTCCCCTCCTCACGCTGTCGCGGCCACGGCAGCCTTCAGGAGCGCACCGACCCCGCGCAGCACCGAGCGCCTAGCCTGGGGAACAGGGTGGTGCTGAGAAGGGCCGGGCCGGGCCGGTCACCCCACCTGAGCCAGCAGCGCCTCCCGCTCCCGCTGCTCCTGGCTCCGCTCGCCCTCCAGCCCGGACGCCATCCGCACAGCCCGCCGGAAGGCGCGCAGCGGCCGTACGGCAGCTCCGCCGCGACACTGTCGTGAACAGCGTCCCGGGCGATGGCGGGGCGGGGCGGCTGCGGCTCTTCCCGACGGGGACACAGCGGGGACAGCGAGACGGCGGGACAGCGGGCCACAGGGGGCACGGCGGGGACAGCGGGGCAGCGGGCCACAAGGGGCACGGCGGGGACAGCGGGCCACAAGGGGCACGGCGGGGACAGCGGGGCAGCGGGCCACAAGGGGCACGGCGGGGACAGCGGGGCACAGGGGGCACGGCGGGGACAGCGGGGCAGCGGGCCACAAGGGGCNCTGCCCCTCCTCTTCCCCTCACAAGGAAGCTGTAACTGCAATGAGCTCTCCCCTCAGTCTCCTCCAGGCTGGACACACCAAGTGACCTCAGCCGCTCCTCATACGGCTTCTCCAGTCCCTTCACCATCCTCATTGCCCTCCTTTGGACACTCCCCAACAGCTTTGTATCTGTTTTATGTTGTGGCACCCAAGCTGCCCCCAGCACTGGAGGTGAGGCCGCCCCAGCTCAGAGCAGAGCGGGACAATCCCCTCCCTTGCCCGGCTGGCGATGCTGTGCCTGATGCCCCCCAGGACACGCTTGGCCCTCCTGGCTGCCAGGGCACTGCTGCCTCATGTTCAACTCGCCATTGACCAGGACCCCGAGGTCCCTTTCTGCAGCGCTGCTCTCCAGCATCTCATTCTGCAGTCTGTCCATACATCCAGGGTTGCCCCATCCCAGACACCCAGGCGGGTTCCCCACACCTTGCTCACAGCTCAATGGCCTCACAGGCAAAGGTCACGGCAAACACCATGTCATGGCACAGCGGCTTATTGGAACCCCGTGCTGCTTGACCGACAGGACCACACAGTCCCACGATAGGCATTAAGGAAACTTCCCTGCCCAACCATCTAGAAGCCACTCCAGCAGTCACACTCATACCACCTGAGCTGGCCCTGGCAGCTACATACCCCACAGTCAGACAAGGTTTCCTTACTGGCTTGACCCTGGGTTTCCCATAGTGAAGTCTGTGATGTCTCAATCCTTAAAATAGTTTAATCATGATACCACAACAAAATAACAATTTGAGCTCAGTGCCTTCAAGGAGGGGCCCCAAACAAAGAAACCCCAGGGCTCTTATACACTCACAGTCCAAGCACAGTAAAGTCTGGAATCCTTGGCTCCTGCCATGTCCCTGAGTGTCCAGGCACCTGGCTGGCCCCACAGGTCCCTGGGCCCTTTGGCAGTTTCACAGTCTCTTGCCTTGGGCTCAGACTTCTCCTCAGAGCTCAGCCTGCAGCTGCACACTGAGCACTAAATGTATTCCTCAGCAATGGGAATACTGACCTCCAGGCTCATCCCTCCTGCCGGGCTGAAATCCCCTTACGCAGACCCTGGCCTGCTTGTGCAGACCAGTGTTAATGAGAGCAAACAAGGAAACATGGCCCAAAAGACGCTCACAGGTTCCAGTGCCACGCAGTGCCCAGTGCTCCCCATTGCTGGGAGCACCTCCAGGTGGTCTTCCAGACACTTTCTTGCCTGTTTGCAGCTGGTTCAATGCATCCATGCTAGACCATGACCTCTGTAATGTCAAGGTGCCAGCTGCTTGGAATGTGCCTGGGTGAGTGGATGGGAATTCAAAAATAGGCATGTTCAGGCACTTGAAAGTTGCAGCTGGCCAACAGTATTGCCCAACAACAGGGCTTCTATACCTCTGGTGAAGCAAATGTTTATCTGGGACATAATTTCTTTGGGATGAGGTCAGAGCATTATTAATGTGTCTGACACCAAATTTTTCCACAGTTGCCAAGTAATAACATTTAGGCAAAGGTCTGAGCGAAGAGCTTCAGTAATTTGTTAGCTATTTGCATGGAACAGTGTGTTTTCAAAGAGGTAACAGTAATTTAATCATCATCTCCGTGGTGGTATTAAATGTGTAAATTGAATTTGTGTATTTGTTCAATTTATGCTGACAGTTAACAACATCTCAAGAAAAACCTCTTGTAGATCACCACTAGGTGTAGAATGATAACTGATAGACTTTCATAGGCACCATTTGGAAAAGCAGCATGTGAACCCTCTTCAGGGAGCCATTTACAGAGCAAACAGATGGATACAGAAGATGTTCCAGCAGGGTTGACTAATGCTACTTTCAGTCCTTAGCTGTATGTAGGAAAGTACACTGCCTGAGAGAGGAAAAGCAAGAAAAGAGCATGTTTGGCCCATTAAGGAAAGCCTCTTCTCTGATTGTGATGTGCTCTTCTTACCAACAAATTGGTTTCTTTCCATCCCAGTGCTACCACTTGTTCCAGGCAGCCAGCAGAGTATCTCAAGTGGATGCTCTATAACTTGCTCAGCACACAGCCAGGCATATGGGCTTAATAGATTTGTATTAAATCTAAACAGAAAATTGATAGTCCATGAGCCGAGCCAACTACTTGTGACTGAATCAGTTTAGGAAGTATTTGAAAATGAGAACAGAAAGTTGGGAAACTGTGGCATAGCGTGAATAGTGACAGACGTGCACAATTTGGGAGTGAGAACAGGGAACGTGTATTCTACAGCAGAAAGTTACAAAGAAGAGGATTCAAAGTATGGGGTGAGCTCTTGCAGTGTTAGGTGCCACTCTTCATACCTGTAACCCTCCATGTCATTAATAGGGTGTTACTGTAAATTTTAATTTAAAACCATTTTCTAATACTCCTGTTTTTAGGAAAGAATCTATGATGCAAATGCACTCTAGAATCTCAAAAACTGAAAAACAGTAAAACCTAGAAAGTTCTTTCTGAGAGCTGCCTTTAATTTTGAAGTCAGCAGTTTGGGAAACGGTGACATAATTTAGCTTCATTTCCTCTCCTCATTCAAGAAAAGCATTTTCTCAAAGGAAGCAGGTAAAAATTAAAGTTTAGCCTTATTTATTTCAAGTTATTAATATGTCTGAGAGCTCCTCACATGCTCAGAAATCTTTAGTAAGCCAAGAGAGCTAGTTCTTGGTATACAACTTTTAATGGCCAGCTGGGCACCTCTGTTCAGTTGTCTCATTCTCAGTGCCAAAATTAAACAGGCTAATAAAACAATAATGGTTCGGAGATACTGATTTTTGATTTACTCCTTCAGGGAGAAACTGACCTTGCCTAGTGAAGCATTATTTTCCATTTAATGGCACATTTTACACTTTCTCTGAAAGAAACTGGTGACTCTCCAGCTGAGCTGTGTTATAACTAACTTTCACTGCTTGCCTTCAAGTGTCAGCTTGATGTTTTATTTTTATTTCAAAAAGGTTAAAAAAAATCCTCTCCACTCAATGTGATCCTGTGTGGTTTTCTTTAAACAATAGGCAATGTTTCACTAAGGGAAAAGGGGTTCTTTGAGAATATGAAATGTTTTTCCACAATGATGCTGGAGAGAATTTCTTACCTCAGTTATAACAACACATTGTGAAGTCCTCATACGGAAGAAAAACAGTATCCAGTAAGATGCTGGTAAGAGGACAGAAAGAGGACACACCCCAGTCATAATGTGCTTCGTTTCAGTTAATTCTCATTCTGTTCATTTTTAAAACCACCTGGTTTTCAGTTGCTATTGGTACTGTCGAGCAGTCCTTTACATTCAGTTCTGAGGGATTACTTACACTCAGATGGGTATTTTCATTGTCTTGTCTCAGAAATAAAAATGTCAGTTCTTGGAGAAATTGCAAGGGAAACAAACCCAAACAAACAAAGAATGATGCAATTACGGGGGAAAGCATACTTCTTTCATAGAAATTTTATTATATTTACTCAGGAGAAAATTAAAGCAACTATGTCCAAATTCAGTGCCATAAATGATAGAACACCTCACCCAAAAATCAGTGCAGCAGCAATGCCCAGGTTATTAGTTGCTGTTGCCTAAACTGCAGTGAGTGCCTGAATTGTGCAGTGAGCACCTGAATTGAAAAGCCACACCATCTTCTACTGTCCATCAAGAAGAGTGCTCCTGGCAGCAACAAAACAGCCCCAGTGACACTGAGGCTCCTGACAGCCTCGCTTGGAAAGGAGAGCTCAGCTTGCAATGAGAACAAATGAGGAGGCTGGGGTGGATCGAAGAATGATTCACCCATTGTTCCATATTCAATAGCAAATTGCAAGTTGTCTGCCCCTGAGCAATAGTTATTTTGTTGATTTCCTCAGCTTCTTTGAAAAGAGATTATAATTTCGGCCACAGTTCAGCAGACCAGGGGGATGGGGTTTAGAAACATCCATTTTCCATCTCCCCACCCAAGTTTCATGACTGTAATAAAGTGAGTCCTTCATCTGGGAAATTCTCTAGTGACAGCTTGGCAGTTCTGGGCTAGTGGTTGGATGATCTTAGATTAGAGGTCTTTTCCAACGTAAATGATTCTATTATTCTACTAATAAATGTTTTGTGAGGTAGCTGTTACACATGTGAAAGAACTCATTCAGTTCATGCCTTGGGGAGCTTTTACATGCTTTATTTATTTGAGGGTTTTTTTCCCTTTGAGAAGTTGAAAACTTTTTTATCTGACAGGAAGATCACAGCAGGGGTAACACTCATCCTGTCCATGATTTGCTGAGACTGGTAACACGCCTTTTGGGAGAAATGACTACATCTTCTGGTGCCTGCCCATCCTGGAGAGGTCCAGAGCTGCACATGTCAGGGGGCTTCAGATCAGCTGCTTTGAAGGTGAGACACAAATACTGACTCAAGATCACCTGGCTGGGGCAGGAATTAAAGCCCTGGGGCTTTTTGTTTATCGGTCCCTATCCGTCAGACCAGGGCAGTAGTAACTAAAATACTCTTAGACAGAATTTCAATGCAGTGCAATGGGTTGGTTTCAACTGAGATTAAAGCATAGTTTTAGTTCTTAAAGGTAGGCCATCTCCAGAGGCCACGTTGTAGCATAGTCCCACAAAGAGCTGTATCAGCCCGTTTGTTACAGGAGCAGCAATACCTTAAACTGATACTGGAGACAGTGTACAGAGTAACCACAGCCTCTGGCTGCTCCTGAGACCTTGGGGCTGTCTTTGTCCTTTTCTCCTGCAGTGCTGTAGCTCAGTCCAATGCACACTCACATGGGCAGCACACAGCAAACTGAAGGGAGCTGCAGTAACCCTCCCAGCTGGACTGTACATGTGGAGTATTGCAGAAGAGTCTCCTCCTTTCACTGCAATATAGAGAATCAAAAAAAAGTTGGGAGCATGTCTTTTTCTAATGAAAAGGTGAACACTTGTGGGAAAAAATTGTTGAGACCAGTGAGGTCTTGCTCTATGGAAAGGGCTTGAAGGCACTACAGCACCGTGACAATAATTGTACAGAGAATATGACTGCCACAGAGAGTGTTCATAATTGTCTCTTTCAGCAGCAACTTGAGCAATTTACTCCTCTCCAATTTTCACCCCACAATTCCTGAAATTGCTTTTCATTTTTCTTTGTGTTATACTGCTGTGTTTAGAGGGAAGGGCAATTTCATATCCAATTCTTGTCTTAGCCCTTGACCCAGAAATAGCTGTAAATACTGAGTAATATGCCTGACATCCCAAGTCACTGTCTTTGTCACTGTTCTTGACAGCAAACCCTCTGACAAGTGTGACACTACCAGCTTGTCTTGCCACTCACCTCATTTTGAAGCACAAAGGTCCCTCCAGGCCCCTGTTAGTGCTAACACACAGGCTACACCAAGCAAGGCTCTCTCCAAGCATATGCCACAGTGCTGGATACCACTGAGCTGGAAAAGAGACCATAAGTAGGAGGACGCTGGATTTCTTTTAGTGTGTTTTTTGGGCTCTTCTGTCCTAGAAGTTTCAGAATGGGAGAGACCATAGTATCTCCCATAGTCAAGTTCCATTTAATATTTCCCTATGATGTGGTTTCAAGACCTCACCCTGCCTGTCAGAAGCATCTTAGGGAGCTGCTGACCCAGGCAAGATAGAAACACATCCCTGCAGGGTGTCCTGCCAAGATGGTGGATTCAGAAAGGGATTGGTCACACAGGAATAATGGCTTATTATAAAGTCTTTATGCCTTATAAAGCCAAGCATTTTTTTATACAGGGAAGATGGGCAAGAGTGATTTTTGACCCTATGTTTCCCCCTGCCTGTTCTCCCAGGAGACTACTTGGCATGTCAATCTGAACAAGTGGATTGACTCAGCTGAGAGGATTATTTGGAAAGAATAAAGGTGAGGCAAGAGCTCTGGCCATTCTAACAAACCTCCTACCAGGGATCTTGGAGTGATAAATTTAACTGTGGCCTGCAAGCTGGCTCCATGTCTTTCAGGTTTTGTAACAGAAATGAGAGAAAATGGGAACAGTGCCAGAGACTGCAGAATTGTGTTTATCTAATCTGCAAGATATCAACGGAAAGAAACAGGTTAATCTCAGTGATTCCTCTAATTTAAAGCATACAGATAAGCTACATCTCCATAATGAGCATTTCTTCATTAAAAGGAATTGGTGCAAGTGTTCTTTACTCCAGAACACCTTCTAATTTACATCCTTGTCACATACAGCCTGAGACCCAAGAAAGCCTGAGACCCAAGAAGAATGCATGAAAATTTTTTTTTTTTTTTTTTAGTATTCTTAATACTCAACAGTTGGGCCAGAGGAAATATATCCTCTCATTCTGGCAGCTTGATGAGAGGCATTGATGAATTCTAAATAAAACACCCTCTGAACCTTCCTCAGAATATGGGATGAAGAGTGAGGAAAGTGAGATGTGAAGTGAGTCCCAGCAGCAGAAATCATTACAATGGCAAAAAAAAAAAAAAAGAAAAAGAAAAGAGAAAAGATAGGAAGCATTCCTCAAAGAAACCAAGCTCTCTTAAAGGGGGTAACCCCTCAACAAAAGGGTCAGGTCACTGGTTCTTATGATAAATTAAAACCAGCATCAGGCTAGTTACCAGATGGGCTACTTACTAAAGGGCTTTATGTCAAAATTTCCCAGCCTGAGATGCTTGTAAGAGGCCCAGAGGTAAATAATCTGAGGAGAGGATTTGAATGGGAAATATAAAGTGTTAGGATTTTCAAAGGCTCGAGCATGGCATTACTTGTGAATCAAGGGGTTATTTCTATATGAGTACATTAGGAAATCTAATGTGGGTGAGAATTCAGAGGCCATGAGACCAGAGAGGAAATAAGTACATAAATAAAGGTGAAAAGATGGATGGCACACACAAACAAGTCCTCAGAACGGGATGTTGTGCACAAAAAATTGATTTGCAAAGACAGGAAGAGGGGGAAAAGACCAGCAGATTTGTGTTGGTAGATTTAGAGAGAACAGGAGCGTGTATAAAGACTATGTGCTCTGCAAATCACTTTTGCCTCTAAGCAAGAAGCAGGCGGAAAAAAAAGAATGAACAACCTCTTTTCTGTTTCTTATCCTTGCCATCTTTACCTAGAAGAATAAGGCAGTGTGAAGAGCTGGGGAGCTTTGAAATTGGAACTGAAGGCAGGATTTGCCTTCTAATAGCAGGAATGTGATTGTTCTAACGGAGCTTCAGATATTGCCAGATTGTAACTTGAATTATCACCAGAGAGAGCTGCAGCGTACTGTAAAGGACTCTGCCTCCCTGAGACGGGTGCTTTAGCAGTTCCCTGGTTGCTAGTTTATACTTGGAACTCATCTAAGTGTATGAGAAGTCTAACATTAAGGACTGATGTGTGTTTGAGCAGTCCAGTGTGATGAGAAACATGCTGCTTCATCTTCTGCTCTGCACAAGGCATCAAAGATGAACTATCTGAGGAGACAGGATGGCTCAGCAACACACTGAGCTACTTTTATTGTTTGTAATTTCTAAACTCTCTCTAGACCTTGGAATCACAGTTTCAGTTTTGATCTAGAGTCTGAGTAAGACATCACAAGAAGCACAAAATCATTTATAAAAATACATATTTCTCAATCATTTATTCTACTGTCTTGTGCTTTGGTTCAATAGTTTTCCTTTTAATTAAATTTCAGTAGGAATATAAGACAAAGACGGCTAAGAATAAATACATCTATATAGTTGATTGATGTGATAGAAGATTGGTTTTCTTTTTATTTTTTTTAGGTAAAGGACATTAGTTTTTCACAAAAGTAAGTTTGTCATCAGGTTGAAGTAATAATACAGAGCATTTCTGCATTGCAAGGAGAAAACTAATTACTGATATTGCAGTGACATATCTCCCCCTTATTTGCTTGTGAATTGGAAATTCCCTGCCACTGCTTTCATAAAATCAAAGGAAAAAGTACTGCTGTCATTGGGGTTGCTGTTTTGTTATGGCAAAGCATAGGCACAGCCTGCCTAAGGGGTAGAGAAGAGTTTCATGTCAGAGCACTCTCTCTGTGTCCCTGATTCAGTCAGTGCCCAGATGTACCTCCACAGAGCTGCCTACATGGGGGGGCTGCCTCCTGGGAGGTCCTGATGCCCTCAGACCTACAAGCACCACCCCCACTTTGTTGTGCTGCATCAGACCTGGTATTCCCAGGCTGCTGGCTAAGCCACCTACCTCAGAGCCTGATCCAGGGCTCACAAAAGGCAGAGGGGCAAGTCTCCATCAGTTCCCAGGATGCTTTAGATAAAGCCCTAAAATAACATTATTATACCACCTTATTTACTGGAAATGAAGGGAAGAACAAACAGAGGACAAGGAAACCCCCTGGAATGTCTCTAGCTTCCTCCTTGTATTATCCTTCAAAGCCACAGCTATGGCTGACAGGTAAAATGTCCAGTTTTCAGAGTCAACTCACAGTATCAGATACTTGATATTATGACAAAGGCACAGGTTAGAATAATTTACACAAGGATACCTTTAAAATAGCTTAAAATACTTGCAAGGTTTCTGAGAATTTTACAGTATTTGCACACCAGTGGTGGCTTGCTGCAAGTGCAGAAGTATGACAGGAATACTGTAGAAAATTATGTCAGCCAGATAAAAACAATCCAGAGTCTTGCTGTTGACCTGAGTTGGAAGCTTCAACATAGGTGTCTTTTACAGTTCAGTGAGGTGGCTCAGCTGAGAAATTTGTGTCTAGCTTGTGGATGAGAGCACCGTCGGGCACAGGAACAAGCTGTCTGCCTTCAACAAGCATCTCTGTAGCAAATACCTGTTAAGGAGGCAGGTGAGAGAAGGAAAATGATTCATTTGTGGCCACTTGAGATGTCAGGCATGGTCTTTCAGAAAGTTTGGACAAAGCAATGCAATTCTGATTCTGCCCCAAGAGGACATATACTAGTTAAGGCAGAGCAAGTTATTTGCATAATAAATTAGGGTCCAAATGCTCATGTTGTCAGTATACTAACTTCCAATAAAGCACATTAACACACCTAAAAGAGATTTGCAATAATGAATGAAATGTCTTTCCCTCTTTTCTCCCCAGTTAATTATAGAAAACCATAGTGACACACACAAAGTGATAATGACAAGAAAGCCTTAATTGTAGCAGCAAGAGGAATACACAAAACAAACCACACTGGAGACAGTAGCTATTAATCTTCTTTAGTATTCCTAGACAAATCTTTAGCATTTTCACTTTGCAAGTGGAAACTGTTTCTGTGATATTTACAGGTATAACAGAACAGGAATCCTGAAAGTAAAGGTTTTTTTAGATTCTGGTAAACATGAAAATTTTGTAATATATGGAAAATGCCACCACTCTAAATCTCTCCTAATTTAAGTGTTTGGGAAGGCTCCCCATCCACCTAGTACTGTCAGGGGAATAGTTTGCAAAACTCAGAACATTTGCTGTATGCAGTGACAGCTGCGTGACATTTATTTCTGGCACACGGTTCCCCAAACGTGCTCATTGAGGTTCACTTTATATGGAGAATGTCTGAGTTCTGCTTGGGAGAGACCTAGAGACACAGCTGACTTTCCACGTCATCTTCAGAAATTCTCTTCATCCTGTATGCACACCAGCAGCTTGCTTTCATTCAGATTGATTACTGTTTTTCTAGCCTATATGTAATATCTCTGATAGATACTTAATTGCTCCCACTGGGATCATGGCATTTAACTGATCACTATTAGTCTCCACTCTCTGCTGTCATGCTCTATTAAGTTGTAGCTTCTATTCACCATGCTCTTCTCTATAACTTGTTTTATAATCTCTCTGCTTTTCCATCTCTTAGTACATTAAAGCAACTTCCTACTTCCCACACTGCCTTATAACTCTTAAAGACTGAATTATGAGTTACTTACCTTATATCCAGTATCAACACTCAACCAAAAGCCAGTAGTAGCAAGATGGACAGTTTAATCTTATACTTACGAAGCACATCTGTATTTGTACTTACATGGATTAGAAGTGTCATATTCATAATGCTTCTTTGAGAGGAAGAAGATGCCTGATTCTGGCATGAGAACAGGAAGCAGCTGCAGAAACAACATGTGATGAAGTGACCATAATCCCATTCCCCATCCCTCTGTGTCACTGCAAGGAGAAGTGACACAGCATCAGAAATGAAGACTGGGAAGAAGGGAAGGGTGGGGGGAAGGTGTTTTCAAGATTTAGTTTTACTCCTCCTTTTTCTACTCCATTTTACCCATGATGGTAATTGGCAAGTGATATCTCCCCAACCCACGAGCCTTTCATTATATTTTCTCTCCCCTATCCATCTGAGGAAGGGCATGACTGAGTGACTTTGGTGGGCACTAGGGAGTACAAGAGTTCGTCTTCTGCTCATTGTGCCAAGGCCAGTCCTTCAAGTTCTCTTAAGAAAAGCTGTGGTCCCCATTCAGCTTTTTGTGGCTCTCATTCAGCAAAGCAATGCAATCAGCATGTTGTCCTTTGCCAGCTGCTGTCCTACACCTCTCCCTGCTAAGCTTAAATTGAGCACTTCCAGGGAAATCCAGCCTTTCCAAGGTCTGGAGGAGTTTTTGTCACTGGCTTGGCTGCACCAGGACACCAGTCTGAAGAACCTCTACGAAGTTAAAAGAAGCCCTCCATGTTTTGCAGGTTTCATTTTTTGCCTGTCCCGGGACAAGAAATCACCTCATTGTATCCTTAGCTTTAAGCCCACGGATGCTCTGAAGCCCTTGTTTTGTCAGGGCAGGCCAGTGCAACACATGGTACAGGTCTGCCCAGTGCAGGGTCAGGGCACCTGCCCTGGAGTGGCCTGGTGGTCTCTGGAACAGGAGGCTGGGAACAAGGGGGACAGTGATCCCCAAAACAGCCACCTCTGGTCACACCACCAGATGTTTGCCTGCATGTGCCCAGACCTAAACCAAGGGTGATATTTGGGACAGAGCAGAAATTCCCACCTCCCTACTCCTGGGTACACCGAGGAGCTTTGATGATGACTGGGACATCAGGGAGGACTGCCATAGGAGAGGCATTGGCACTCACAGGACAGGTCATACTCACATGGAGGTGAGTATTTGCTTTCCCTTTATCTTCTACACTGTAAATGAATAACCATTTAAACACATTTGTTATTTAAATAAGGCCAAAAAGGGAACATAATTACTATGAAAACCAGTGCACTGTGAAACCTGTAACATTTAAATCTAACTGCTGACCTTACAGAGTTTCATCTCGTTACACTTCCAGGAGGTAAAAAGGGGCACGTGAGTACTGCAGAGGGCAGCTGTGGTAGCACATAATTCTGTGTTGTAAATCTCTGCAAAACATTTTGTTAACATCTACCTGCCCTCCTCCCTTGTCACTGTCTCCTTCACCACTTGATTCCTCTTTGAGCATCTGAAGAGACTCTCTGACTTTAACCAAAGAAGTATTTTGTAACATTTCCAGGCCTCAGAGGATGTCAGAGTACTTTTAACTTTTCTACTGTCTTTGAAGAGAGGACATGCTGCTGGGACTGTCCTCTAGCTCACAGCCCTCAGAAATGCCAGGAAAACCCTCTCTGGTAAGGAATTATGTATTGCATGTTCAACCCAGTGTGCCTGTCCACGCAGTCTTGCCCAAGCTGGTGTTCTCCATGCCAGAACCTCCTTCCAGAACCAGGACCCACTGAAACTCACCACCATCAGGCTGCCTAGGACAGGGAGAAGTGACACTTTCTGCTCTGAGCCAGCATGAAATTGATTGGAAAAGCTGCTGTGACTCAGCTAAAAGGAATACCTTGCAGGAAGAGTGATGGCATCCAAAAGGCTGACAGCAAAATCTGACTGGTCTCTCAGACATCCCGGGTGCTTCACTGCAGACCTGGTGAGAGGAAATCTGACCTATTCATACATGTGGCAGTCAATAAAGGATGTTAATCAGCCTGGAAGGCAAGAAATGCTGAATGTGACACCAGCGACTGCCTAATGCTGCCTCTGCCAGGGAAACAGAGGGAAAGCAGGAAAGCTCTATAGGAGCCACAGGGTCTGCAAAAAATAGATCAGTGTTACATAAGTCCACATTCAATTATTCAGGCTTTGTCTACTTGATGCATTTGAGCCCCAGGTTAGAACAGTGCTTAACCCTGTGTCCAGTCAGAGCCAGCAGTGAATTTGGAGGCAGCACCTCTGAGCTGTCCCCAGTCAGAACAAGGGTATATTGAGTAACTGAGCACAACTGCAGACCTGGTTCCTAGTTAGTCACACAAGGTCAAGATATGGCAGCACTTCAGAAGGACTTTCAAGTAGTAGTTGTTCCTTGCCAGAACACTGTGTATTCTTGCAGAAAATGCAGCTACAGGCAATGTCCAAACACAACAGCAGCTGCTGTGTGCTCAGCAGGAGTCCAGGCACCAGCAAACACAGGGCCTTGCAGACAGAGAGCTTCAGAGATGTGTCCTCCTACTTTATTCTACATGAATGCAATCCACATAATCAGAAATAATAGGGAGCCCAGTTTAGTGAGTTAGTCACTGCACAGACACCCAGCAGAGGCTGTCCCTGCCCTTTCTTACCATCATGTAGCACTGCACCCTAGAGCTGTCCAGGCTAGCTCTGGTCCCACAGCCCACCTGGGAAAGGGGTGAGCTCCTGCACCCAAACACTGTGTCCCAGTACTGAAGCCAGCTCAGGCCTTGATGCAAGACTTGCTTCCAGCTGTGTGATATTCACTGGATGTGTGCAAATCAGCCCCTGAACATGCCCAAGAGGACTCATTGCTACAGACGTGCCTCCTTTGTTGCCCAAAGGAAAGATATCAGCTAGGACAAGGCTGCTGCTACATGGACAGCATGTGCAGCTGAGGAATGAGACCTTCTTTCCCAAGGGCTCTTTGGAAGCAGACAGCAAGCAAAGGTGAATTGTGGTGGCAGCAAGCTCCTCTCTTACCGCTGTCATTCCCCTCAGATTTTCTCCACTATAAGATGGGAGCCTAGGAGAAATGGTGACTGTGAGCAGGCTACCAGCACAGCAGCCTTTAACCTGCACATGGGAGGCAGCCAGGAGTAGGCCAAGGGCACACAGCTGTCCTCAAAGTCCCCACATGATTTAGGATGGGCACTCAGTTTAAATGCCATTATTTACAGAAGCACGACCTGCCAATACCACAGATCTTGCTACAACTACAGGTGATAAATCAGTGTAACAGGCAAGGAGGGCACAGCTTAGCACCACTGGTTTCCAGAGGCACCAATAGCCACTCACCCTACAAAAGTCAGCCCATTATTTTAGTTCCAGAAATGCATTGCAGGTGACACGCTCCTTAGGTAGCATGAGAGTTATATTGAATAAATTGCACTAGTCCTTGCAGGCAACAGCCAAAAGGGCTGCTCTGACTCAGCCAGCCCAGCATCAGTTCCCTCTACTCCAATCCTTTGCTCTTCTGAAGTCCAGTTAATAAAACTTGCTCCACTGACAAGACTTAGGGGTTGAAACTACCCAGCAGAAAACCTGCACCAATTTTGCCTTCACAATAATATTTTTCCCTTTTTTCCCCTACGGGGGATCTCAGGGTCACCCCACCCCACAACACAGAGATGTGCACTCATAGAAATGCAGGTGTGTAGCAGAGCTGGTCTGGCTGTTGCAGCTGGGCTGGAACTCACACTTTAGAGGAACTTTCACCCAGCACTACAATGAAGAGCTACAGAACTCTGGGGATGGACAGTGTGAATTGTAGGTATTTGAGAGCCAAGGACGAGAAAAATGTCTGTGGTGTCCCCACTGACTTTCCAGTTCCCTTTGAGGAAATCATTATTACCACAACCAAGAGAGTAAATTCCAAACTGAAAGAGATGTGTCACCCCTCACGGACACCAAAACAGGCAGGACCAAACTTGAGGCAACAGTCTGACTCTTCAGCTGAACTGGTTCATAAGCCGTTCACTCCCTCCTCCCTGACCCACAATTTTACACAGCAAACAGCTCTGCCTTTCCTGCCCAGAGCTCCATTCCAATTAGCTGTGGACTGCAGGGAAACCACTGCAGCTACATCAATATAAAATGGTGTAAAAGAAGGGAGAACCAGGCCCTTTGTCTTTAAAAGCTCAACACTGGCCTTAGTGATTTGCATGGGCAGTATTTTCCCACTTAATCCTCTTCACTGTAATTGAGAGAAGTAAAGCAAACACTCTGCAGAGGAAGTAACTGAGTTTGGCCATTATTTTGTTAACATATGCACACAGTTATTAACTCAATACACAATCTTTATTCTGTTATTTTAAAAGAGGCAATAGCTGCAGCCTGCATTAAAAATACTTTTCACAAAATACCTTTCACTGTAAAAAAACAAGAAAACTCTACAGATAGTAGAGGAAACACCACAGGCTACAACTTTTCTAGAATCACACACCAGTTTCCCTGATCATAGTAACTCTTTTGAACCCTTACACAATCTAGGGATCTGCATGCTGCTTCCAGTTCCCCTTCACAGAACACATGGTAATAGCGGTGGAAAACAGGGCTGAGTTCTTGCGATTCTTTGGAGCCACCTGGAACCAACACTGTGTCAACACTTTCCTCTTTCTTTTTCGTACCACCTTTCAGGTGCCAGGGAACCAGCAAATCTTGAGAGTGAAAGGAGGTTCTGTTAGTGTGAACAGGCAGTCTGAAGTCTGCTACTGGCTTGGCACCACAGCTTTTATCTTTCAAGCCATTAAGGAGTTGATCAGACCATGCTGAGTCTTGGCTGCTGTTACCAGGCCCTTGGTCACTAAGTGGTCTCTGGGGTGTGCCAGTATTCATTTCCTTCTCTTTGTTTTTACTACCATTCTTTTCCTTCAGGTATTTAGACTTCTGGTTTTTGTATTCTTGTTCCATTGCCCAGACATAAATGAGTGCCGTTCCACCAGGTCTTAGAAGCCGAGCTAGTTCACGGATAGTAGCCAGTCTCCGCTCCTGGAAAGGAAAAGCAAAAGTGTGAAGCTAGTACATAAACAAGGTCAGGAGAATGGAATGGCAGCAATTCCTCCTTACCTAAGGTACAATAAAACCTGAAAGGAAGGTGGTTTTTCCCACTATTTATTTTCATTCATTATATAGCCCCCATCACTGTGTGCAAGCCAAGACATTTTCCTAAACACAATTTCTTCATCAAGACATCATTCATGTCAAGCACTGGAGCGGGCTGTCCAGGGCAGTGGTGGATTCACCATCCCTGGAGGTATTTAAAAGACCTGTAGATGTGGCACTGAGGGACATGGTTTAGTGGTGAACTTGGTGGTGCTGGGTTAACAGCGGGACTCGATGATCTTAAAGGTCTTTTCCAGCCTCAGTAATTCTACTATTCTCTTTCTATTTGAAAATAGTTTTGTGCTGAGCAGGAGTTCTTGGACATATCAGCCCACCCGGAAAAGACAGACACCTTTTCAAGAAGGTGATTCAGTACTTAAAATCCCAGATTCAAATCTACTGTACCTGATGATGCCCAGGCTAAGTTTATAGCTGAAGGGGTCAGATTTACAGCTTAAACACAGGTCCTCTGACCACACAAACAAAGATACGTCAGCCTTCTCCAAAACAGAGTTCCTTCTACTTTTTCATACTGGATTTGGAATCATTCACTGCATTTCTGGTATGGAAAGATCTGTGGGGCCCCTCTAAGATGGTCTAGAAGCTTGATACCATGGCACAGTTCCGGCCAGGAGAACCTTATCCAGCCCAGAGATAGAGCAGACTGGTTAGTAGTCTCCGTTTTGTTTGAAGATGGACAACAAATGCACAGATTAAAAAACCCAAAATCACAAGATCTGCCCAAGAGCCCAAGATCTGAGCCTGGAAACAATGTATCTCTTTACTCCCAAAGCAGAGCCCCCTTCTCCAGTGTTATTAATTGCAAGCACACGAAAATGAAACCCAAACATCAGGACCAAAGCTTCAGGGGGAGCAAGGGCATTTGACAAGCAGAGAAAGTCTAAGAAGCAGCAGTAGCACAACACCTTAACTCTGCTCTGACAACTGCTTACACCAAATGCAAACCTTAGATTTCTTCTCATTTTGTTCTTGCCTTTGCTTGTACTGTAGCATGGGCAGCTCTGCACAGCAATACAGCAGCACAGTGGAGCAGAGAGAGGGGTGACTTACTGCTGTTGAGAAGTGGTGTATTACAGCAATAGAGATGCAGGCATCACAAGAACCACTGCGGATTGGCACTGACAGGGCATCACAGACAAACGCCTGGAAATGTTTCTCTCCACAAATATCCACCAGGTTTTTACTGCGATCACAGCCAACCTAGAACAGAAAATGTTTCATTTAGCTTTTCATAAGAGGATAATTACAAGGCTGGAATATGATTTTCACTTGATGCTTACAGTAATAGAGTCATCATAGTCTCCCACTGAGGGAACACAGTTTAAAATCAAAACAAGAGCAAGTGCGGGAAAAGAGCCTTAAGAGAAGTATATAATTCCCAGGTATAGATAAAAAGTAAACAACCTTGATGCTTACTTAAAACAAAGATGAAAGACTGGATATTAGACAGCTTATTATAGCACGCTGACTTTGAACCAGCTTAAGACAGACCAAGTTTCAACCTAATTTATTCAAAACTCATTCAAGGTGTCTTGAAATGACCAAAGTATGAGGTGACCTAACCTCAATATTTTCCTTTCATTTCAACTGCCATTTGTAATTTGACAACATTTGAAGTACCCAAATACTGAACTCACAAAAGCTGACCTACAAGTGTAAACAACTATCCAGTGACTTCGCTGGCATCACTGAAGTATGGCATACAGCTTCACGCATCACCCAGGTTTTGTCATTTCAATGTAAGTAAGGAAGTGCTCAGATATCTTCTTCTTACCCCTCACTATCACGATCCACAAAAAATTTAAGCACAACATAATTTTCCAAGGTTCTGTATAGTCCAGTGAAGTGACCCCTAAGAGCCATTTCAGAACACCTCATAAAACATTAATTTTTTCCCCCTTTAAACCCTGCCCAGTGTCCACATCAAAGGCAGTAAGACAAAACTTACTATCGTTGAAAAATCAGCATCTAGAAGTGTTTTTTTACAAGCTTGCATAAAAACAATAAATCTAAATTGATCAAGATGCCTTCTGAAAGAAATAGAGTGAGGCATGCGCAACCCTTGTTTTCATGTCTGCCATGCACACTGAATACTCAAACCAAAGCCCTGCTACCAGGTTGTATATCAAACTTTGCTTGTATGAGAATAATAAATTTGTTAGTTTTCAATGACCAACAACAAGCAGATAGCAGAGAACAGGTTCAGAATCCTAAATAATTACTGTTGACAGTGTTTATTGCATTTGACACTGAAAGAATACTAAACCATCTTTGATGCAAGGAGAATAGCAAACAACTTGCTCTGTTTAATTAACCCAGAAGAGACAACAGCACCACTAAAATTAAAAACCTCTTTTGCAACGATTAATGAAAATATATTTATTTTCCATCATAATGTTTCATATTATCCATTCAATTCCTTTTATCTTTCAGCTCACCATCACAGTTTTGAAGAAAACCAGAATTCTGTTCCAGTCTTATGTCCTGAAAGCTTACCAGTGAGCTGCCATCTACTCAGGTCCCTGACTTTTGATCCAAAGTAAATGAAACAGTTGTGAAAATGCCAACCTGACAATACAAGATAATCCTCCACAGAAACTATGAATATGTACATATTATCTTGCCAATTAGCAGTAAACAGACCTGAAAAGATCAATCCTAACATTGCTTTCTTCACATCCATTCCTTGGTCTCTCCCATTTACTAAAGCACTGAATGAACTGCGTTGTTTATCAATAAAAAAAGGAAACTCTTGTTTACTTGAAAGCAAACAAATTCCCATCATTTCACACTGGCAGCCAAGTGAAGTGTCTGTAAATTACTCTGACAAGCTGCATGTTAGCAATTGCGCACCTCATTACCGGTACCTTTAACTACTTCTGCAATTAAGACATTGGCTTGCAGTACTTATTAATAAAACTCAAAGGACCAAATTCATTGCTGGCAGAAGGAGGAAGAAGAATACTTGCAGTTTACATTGACAGCAAGCTTTCCCAGAAAGAATTGCTTTGGCCCTCTACATCTAGAGTGAAAATGGGCTGGATAATGGAACACAATCCCCGTTCCCAAAATGACCTTGAAAAGGACTACAATGTATGCTGATGAAATCCAATGAACTGAGAATGAGAACAAAGGCATGACTGCCAGAATGCAAAGTCCTCATTTGCATCTAAATTATATCAAATATTATGAAGTCAGGTTTACCTGTATTGACATACTTTCTAAAGCAAATATACATCCAAAGCAAAACGATGCTGTTTCGCAGTGAAAATGGAGACCTTGAAACCAAACACTTTGAACACGCAGCTGCTCTAAAATAGGTACATTAGGCTAAAACTTTACATGGTTTTAAATGTAAACATGACAACAGGTGCTATGCATATATGCATAAACAGTGAACACAGGGAGTCACTACAGATGCCTGGTGCTGAAGCCAGGCAACTTTAGCATCCTTACTAGAATTATCTCTTTGTGATATTTCAAAATAATTATAATCCAGACATCCGTTCCCACATCCCTGCCTTTTTGGGAAGTACCTCCACCCCTCTCTTCACTGCTTTTTGTCATGTAAACAATGGCTCACAGGAGCTCCAGAGTGGCTGATGACAGGTACTGTGATTGAAATCCACTTGGATTTCAGGCGCTGATTTTCAGTGTATAAGGATAAATACTAACTGCATCCAACTCTTATTTTAAGACAGGAAATCTGCATTAGTATGGAGGCCTGTAACTCTGTAGCTAGAACCCCAGCAAACACAAAACTTAGGAAAGGGGCAAAGGTATGTCATCAGTCATACTCCACCCTCTCTGGACACACTGGATAATGCAAAGCTTTAAACAACCAAAATATATTAAAAAAAAAAAAAAGACCAAGATACAAGAGGAGAAGGGAGAGAGAAACAAGTAACACCCGTGACTTGTCTGATCCTGCTGCAGCTCTGTACTGGCTTCCTGGAAATGGATAACCTGCGCAGTTATGCCATCCTGCTCCTTCATGTTCCCATGCACCTTCACCTCCACCTTTTCAGCGAGGAGTAGCTGAAGTAGATTTTACAAAATCTGCTTAATGCAGTGGTTTGGTATAGATCATTAGGGGGCAAAAGACACTAATAAATAACTTGCTTTGCAATGATGCTGCAAATCTGCAAAAGATAAATCCTCTTGCAGGCTGAAATAAAGATAGGTAAAGACAGGTTGAGGTTACCCACCACTATGTATTTTCTTTCTACATTATCTCATTATAACTAACTCAGCCTGGTAGATTTAGTTCATTTAAGTATCTGGGAACCTGATTTATTCAGCACATTACAAAGCGATGAACAAAACAACATCTAATTCTGAAATCCAGCCACCGAATGGAATTATGTGGCTCTCCAGAGAAATGCCTCAGCTATAACTAATAGCATGAGAAGCTCAAGAAACCAAATTACATTCCAGCAAACAATTAGTCTGAGTCAGGCTTTCAGCATTCCTTTCATGTAGTGTTTTGGTTTTCCCACTACATATAGTCAGGGTATCTCTGAAAGCAAAGTGCTATGCCTAAGACCCAGAGGTCATTTCTCAGTGACAAAGCAACAGAACCAAGTTGAGCAATTCAGCATTCATTCTGGTTTTGTGCTGCTCTTGCCAGTTCTTTCTGAGCTCTCTTCCCAAATCTCTCATCCATTTAATGACTGTTATTCATTGAGAGAAAAGGGCAGGAAAGGTTCATCTGTCTTGCCCTTCAATTGCTAAGATATGGTGAACTTACTCCAGGTATACCTTTACTAACTGGTTTTGTCCTTCCTGCTTTTACCCACTACTAAAAAGTCCTTGGGAGAGGAATCTATTCCCAATCTGTACAAACCCACCCAACATTATGCAACCATACCACAGTAAATATTCATTTTCTTTCCTACACCCTGGAAAAATCAATTTTTTATATAGTTCTAGTAGATCACAGGTTGGGACAGTAATGCAGAAAACAGAGATGCACAACGCACAGCAGAAAGGTGTCTTACAAGGTCTTGTGAAATGTAAACTACATTACCAATTACCTCTGAAAGACACACACGACAGAAATAGGAATGTCTGTATTAAAGCAAATAATTTTGGCTCCTCTATTGCCATAATTTTTTCCTATCATCAGTACTCTGTCAAGTAAAGTAATTTCTTTACATAAAAAGAACAGTATCTACCCTATGGCACTTTCAGTTGTTTGCTACTGAATTTCCCACCAATTTATCAGTTCAATTAAATGTAAACCACAAATTTGAAAGACTTCAATGACTTTTAATTCACATTGTAGCCCTGTGAGGATGCTGAACATTCCTGCAGAGACTTACACATCACCACACCTACCTGAACACTGGAAACAAGGAAACAAAGCTAAAGCACATAGAAGTTGATGAGATCATTGCCATAACATCAATGAAACCCTTGTGGTAATCGGGGGAATGGCTAAGTCTGTAACACTTTGTTCCATTAAAAGCAAAGCTCTGCTTACAGATATGAATATTAAGCTTGAAAGCACTTAAATAAAATCTGTTAAAATAGTTCCCCCAAATGAGGTTGAACGGGGAGAGAACTGTGGGAAAACAACACTAAAACTGTGTCTCTTTTTTGCAATCATTTAAGGAATAAAGAGGTGGGTGAGAGAGAAAAAGTAATCTGAAACTCTTCCTAAATTCAACCTTTCTCCAGCCTTTGTGCTAGCTACATCAGACATGGATTCCACCTCCAGATGAAACATTCTTAATCCGAATTGCTTGTCGTGAAATTGCTGCTCTCTCACTGTGTCAGAATAATGCAGCCATTACAGCACTGCCACTTTTGCTGAGCATAGAGGGACTTGTGCATTTCATTGTCACATTGGATACTCAAGTAGATAAGGCTGCATGTAATCATCTGGAGAAACTGAAGCAAGCACAATAGCACAGCCCACAGTGGAGACGTTTTCAGACAGTACCTGAAGATTAAAACCATCAAGAGAGCTACGCTCTACCATTAGCACTGCTACCTAAAGCATAAAAGTGCACAATAACCTGTAAAGCATATTTCTTGCCTTCAGGAAATGCTTGCCTCAGGTTTTCCGTACTTCTGACTCAAAACACCCCAAGCTACGAAGCTGTGCCAACAGTGCTCTACCCAATCCCTACACAACTCCTAATTTCACAGCACTGCTTTATTGCTTCTTTCCCAACAGGACCTGGGCTAAAAGCTCCAATACATTGTGCACACAAAAAAAGATGTAGAATTGACCACGTTTATGCCTGGTTTTTATGCCTCCAACTAAAGAGGAGCAAATGAGGGAGAAAACTGATGTCCTGCATCTAGAGAGCACCCCATGTATCCCAAAAATGCACCTGATATATAAAACATTCTGTAATCCCTCAATCTCAGCTCTATGCCTAAACCATGGTAGATGGAATTAACAGCACTTGAGATACCTTGTCAGAAGTTTAAAAACACCTGTAAACACAATATACACTGGGTTTTCTTTAACCATACTTTGGCTGCTACAGAAAAACAAATCCAGTACAAAGGAGTCACATCCATCCTCCTGAGGCTCTGTGCTGACTTGTAGATGAAAACAACCAAATGCAAAGTCTAGAGTCTATCTCCATCTAAGAACCACTAGTTGTCACCAGTAGAAAATAAAATGTCAAGGGAGGCCAACTGAATAAAGCAATTCTCAGATTCTATTTTTCAACTGTTTCAACTGCTTCTTTAATAGTTTCCTCCCTTTCACTGTAATTTTTCACGTTTTTTATTTCTGCAGACACACATGAAATGAGGTAACTCCCAAAGTAACAAAGGAGAGGAGCTGGCTTTCCTTTGACTGCCAGCCAGCATGTGATCTTTCCTTTCTTTGGCTGGTTAAGTGTGGGCTCCAGAAAACAGACAGGTGCTGGCAATATCTGAAGACAGCATCTTGCATTAACTTCACTTTAAAAGTCTACCACAAACATCTACAACTGCAATTTACCAAATCCATTCTAGGACCAGTTGACCTTCATGATACACTGATAAATGTTTCTCCTCTCTAGTTAGGCTTGCTGATTTTTCTTATAGGAGCCAGGACTGAAAGACCAAAATGTACTGAAATTAATAATTATACTCAGGCTACAGCAGTCAGGCATAAAGATGCCTACTCATTAATTGGTTGATGTTGTTCTAGCCCATAAGAACAATAAGGGAGATAATTTACTAATACAAACAGGGTTGTAAATAACAACTTATCTTTTTCAGCTGCATTATAAATAGCAGGACAGAAACTCCTGAAACAGACAAACAACTCCAAGTTTTATTATCAGTAATGAATGCTTTGCCCTATATAGAGGTTTTCAAGCCTGACAGATTTCAGAGTGTTTCACAGGACAAAGATGAAAGAATCAGACAGTCCTGGAACAGGAGAGAGCAGATACCATAACACACACTTCTCTGAGATTTCTTTTGGGTTAAAACAATGGCAGATTTGACTTTTTTTTTTCCCCCAAAAAAGGTCTTTTAAATATTTGCAATGAAAGTTATCTCTTGGTTCAGATTTGTACATACTTCATCTCTCCCTGACAGGAAGGGAGAGAAATAAAACTGGACCAAGTACAGACTGTGAGACAGCAAAAGAGAGGACGTGAGCAAGAATGATGTCAGAACAGTCTAAAAGTGAAGAAAGGGGAGTGAGAGAAAGGCCAGAAATCTGTACCAAAGTTGAGATTTCCCCATGAATTTTATGTTGGCATATTTACTCAGCCTGTGCAGGGCCAGAGGCGGAACAGCCAAACATGACATCATTTACACATGAGACATGTCACCAGGCCACAGGCAGCTGAAGAGGACATATGAAAAATGTTGTTGCCCATGGAGATTTCACCTACCCATTAACCAAGTGAAAATCTTGTTGGAAGCATTCAAATTGCCTAACCATTTAATAAATCTATTCAACAACAATGACAAAAAAGGCTAAAACGTTCATTACAATTTTCCAATCCACTGCACCCATTACCATTTTTCTTAACATATTTTGAACTACAAAGCAAAAGTGGCTTTGAAAAAAAGAAAAAGACAATGCACATAATGAGTACATGTGGAAACTTAAGACAATTGGTAATTGATCTTGGATCAGGAAATAGCTTTCTGCTCTTGGAATTCTTCCAATGCCAACCTGAACCTCCAGAATGCTACAGGTGCATGAAAGAATAAACACCAGAACCAATGAAAACAAATGACAGCAGCTAGTACTTACCATGTACAAATCCTCATTGATGCTGAGGTACTTCCCGTTACCACAACCAATATCAGCCACTATTGACCCTGTTGGCAGGGACCTGAGAAACTCTACAATTCGGGGCCATGGGCTATGCCTGGTACTGCTGAAGTGTGTGGCAATCTCTTCATACACCTTGTGTACATATTCTTGCTCCAGCTTTGAGGCCTCCATCTCATTCTGGGGAAATGAAGGTTGCACCAGTCTCTGCTGTCCCTTCTGGCTGTCACAGACAGATGGGTAAACTAGATATAGCAATGGATACAAAATATTAACTTTTTAAAGCAATTCCTCGTTGGTTAAGCATATTTAGCAAAATTAAATTAAAAGTGAAATATTAAAATGAAAAAAATGCTTCATTGCTCCTTTATCTTTTAAAAACTGAAACACAGGTCAAACTGCAGGAGTGTTTGATGACCTGAAAACAAGTAACCTGCCCAGATGTACCAGAGGCTGTTTGCAGAGGTCATTAATCTGCTATGTTAATGATGTTTATGTTCTCAAAACTGATATAGTGCCTCCAATGCCAAAGACCACGACACCATCGCAATTCAGCCTCTGAAATTTTGTTCTAAGGGCATAAATGGACTTCAGTTCCATGTAATCATTGAGCCACCTGTCTATTATTATCTCTACTGCCCTAAGGCACTTTACATGGCTCTGTCACTGCAGATATGACTGCTCCTCCTTCTCTAATGTACTTATTTTCTCAAAATTACAGGCACCCTCAAATAAAAAAACAATCAAAACTGAGGAAAACTTGAAGAATAGTAGTTATTTCTATTTTGTTACATTATTAAGCACTTGAAACACCAGTGAAACGCAAGACTCCAGATTACTTGCCTGGCTCTGGAGCAAGCCAAATGCCTTCCTGTATAGAGAAACTCCAGCAACCACATGAATGCAACCAATTTGAGCCATATAGAATGCCATGAACCACCCAGGAGTAGCTATGAGGACTGCCAAAACTACCCAAAAGAATCAAATTATTTGCTCAAAACAGAAAAAGCTACCTACTGGTGATAAATAACAATTTTAACTTGAAGGTTGCCTCAAGACACTTACTGCAGTTGCAAGGGCTTCTCCTCACTTTCCTGAACGTAAATGACGTCCTTGTTTCCCTTCGATTTAATGTTAGATCTCCAACATCAGCAGTGATTGTTCTAACTTTTTGCCCAAGCTCTGATGCTTGAATAACATCGTATTTTCTGGGTGTGATCCTAAAATAAAGCAACACAAAATAAAGGAATAATTCAATTTGCATCTGAAAAAAACCCAATCCATCTTTGTAAGAAGGCAATTCTTACACTCTGAGAGAAATGTGATTACAGCATCCTATTTACCAACATCCATAACTTCTGTCTCTCAGTTTTCAACTTATTCAATTTCACAGGGAAAAGAGATGACACATAAAGTAATGACATGAATTAAAGTGTTGTTTAATTGCATGTAATTACATTTCCCTTCCCTCCTTCTCTTTTCTTCCCTAAAGTTTGATTGTTTATTTGTCTAGTACTTAATTTTTAAAATATATTTATTTTTGTCCTGGTTTTGGCTGGGATAGAGTTAATTTTCTTCTAAGCATCTGTGCTAACAGCAGCACTGATGTGTTTTGGATTTAGTATGAGAATAACATTGGTAACACACTGATGTTGCAGCTGTTTCTCAGTAGTGCTTACTCTAAGTGAGGACTTTTCAGTTTTCCATGCTCTGCCAGTGAGATGGGGCCCGAGACGCTGGGAGGGAGCACGGCCAGGACAGCTGGCCTGAACTGGCCAGAGGGATATTTCATACCACAGAGCATCACGCTCAGTGTATAAACTGGGGGTGGTTGGCCGGGAGGCACCGATCGCTGCTGGGGATGGGCTGGGCATCTGTCAGCGGGTGGTGAACAACTGCACCGTGCATCACTTGCTTCTCTTGGGTCTTGTTCCTCTCTCTCGCTTCCTTTCATTACTATTACGAGGACTTCCCAATGTCAAAAATAAAATGCTGCACACCCTCTTGCTTGGCACAGAGTGGTTTTACTATTGCAGTGACAAGACTAGAATTTTGCCAGGCTACCCACCCAAGTACGAAAAACATCACTAATGAACTTCATAAGTCAGAATTTTACTTTCACCTGTGAGTCAGGAAGAGGATTTATCTTTTGTCTTCCTTGATGACACTGCATAGCTTATTTCTAAACCCTGTGTTTCTCTTTCAGAGAGAACTGAACAAAAATGCTTTTCCTGTACACTTTGTTAATGGGGTCAAAATGAAGTCTCTAATTCCTTGGCATCCAAGTATACACACTGAAACCATGTCCAGAATAATTTCAAAACTGACTCTTTCGCTCTTATAATAGATAAAAGGCATCACAGATGTTATTAAATACATTTTGACATTATGTATGCAAGTGAATTAGCTAGAACTTCTCTCTGGATGATTAATTTTGATTACAGTACGACATTCCAGTGGCATGATGGAAAACTTACTCCAATTGAGTATCTTGACCCACTACTGCTTTTAAAAACATATAGAAAAACTATATTTGGGAAAGGTGGAAAAGAACTGGCATGGGAAGAACTTGTACATGAGTAGAAAGATCTAGGATCTTCATTTTCAATGTAGTTTATGTCACTGGTTCTCAAAAGACAAGCATCACTTGAAGGTCCATGGGAGTTAAGTAATAATCTCCTTGCAGGTTTTAATAGACAGGTACACTATTCCAACTTGAATGGCTGCTGGCCAGTACTGCAAATGCCCAGCCCGCATCCTTCTGCCTCCTGGGAGTGTGGCTGCCCAGGGCCGGCTTGGAAGGAGCAGAGCTGGTAGCCCTGGAGGAAGCTGAGGCCCCAGCAAGGGCAAGCGCTCCTTTCCCTGGGAGCTGTGTTTAAGCACGGGCTGTCCCACTGGGCCATGCTCCAGTTACAGCCCCAGATGCATCCCCAGCTCTGTCTGTGCACGGCCACTGCCTTGATCCCTGGGCTGGTGCTCCAACCTGGGCTCAGCCCAGCCCATGGAGCTGCCTGATGCCTGGGGTTGGGGACTCCCCGCCAGCTTCCCTGGCCAGCAATGCCACTGACATGGAAACTGCACTGTGTTCTCAGAGCTGTACATAACCTTTCCAAAAGACAGCTGACAGTATTTGACAGGACAGAGTAAGAAGCTTACAATGCCAGTATCTGTGTTCAGCCCTGCATATCAAACAACAAGGGAGTTCACTGCCCTGGGCTTCTATAAGGATGCACATCAGAAGTACCAAGTGCTTTTTACAGCTCTTCAATTTAATAAGGGAATATACAGGTGGTATAAGAGCTCTATAAAAATTAACAACGTACAGGTTATCAGGGAGTTCATATTCACCCTTCTTCATAATACATATTAACCAGCAAAATTAAAAGGCAGAAAATTTTCTGCCAGGAAAAGGATTTGGTGTTTAATTTACATAGAATGTAATTAATGTCTCCAATTGACTGCTGAACCAGTGACTGCTTAGGTCAAACAAAGGAAGAAATGCTTACTATGGGCATTTCTGTCCAATACAGGGTTGCCATAGTCTCCTGGAGTGCATTACTGTCACACTCAGAGCTCACCAAGGTTTTAGACTTTTTGCCAATTTCAGCACTCTAATTCTAAGTATCTCCCAGTGGTGTACGATTTAAAAAGCATGCATTTAAATTCTACAATAAGCAAAGCCCCAAGACATATTTCAAGTAATCTCTTTCCATCATCCCGAAACTGCTCAATGCAGTCTTACCAGCAGCTAAAGTATCTCTAAAGCAGCTGAGAGTAGCTCAGAAAGACTCCCCTCTGTCACACTCAGGCTCCCAGTGCAGGGGAAGTCACCCCACTAAAGTAGCCCCTCTCTCAAGGCTTTGGCATATGTGATCCAATGGAAAAAGTTGTGGGTTGAAAAGAGAGAAAGGGAATAGTGACACTAATTGCACTACAATCAATTCTTTGCCAGCTCAGAGTCACTGAGAACTTTCACACTGCAGATGCAAGTGAGAGAGATTTTTGACTGAAACTTCACTTGTGACAGCAGCAGGAAACTGCACCTCCGGGACTGGCAATTAGCCCCCTAAATCCCCAAGTTTTTCAATTTAACCTAAGCAGCATCTGAGCAGCAGAGTGCATTTGTATATTAAGTATAAAACTTGATTTCTTTCAGAGCAATTTTAAATACAGAATATCATTAATAATGCAAACAAACAACATTTCTTATTCCTCTATTATCAGCAGTGCAGGGACTCTTACACGCACCCATGTGTCCACAGGTATCTGGATTCTCCAGTCATCACCAATAAACTGCATCGGGGCAACATAATTGCCACTGTACGGCCATCAGGGTGTTTGAAATCCATCACAATCTAAAAAGAAACAAAACCACTCACCACGAATGAGCATGACTTACAGAGCTTCATATACAAGCCAGGTATTCTCAAGTCCTAGATTTGTCTCTCTAAGGTATTCAAACAAATATTGCTATGAAACAGCTACATATTTTTGAGGGATGCAAAAGTCTCCAGGTCTCCTGTCCTAAAGCTCTCTCCCTTTCAGCACTATGTTCGAATCTCAGGCAGTCACAAATATATGTACATAGACAATTAAAATTACACATCCATTTCTTTTCACAATAAAAACTTTGTAAGAACAGTCACACTGTTCAATCTCTGTGTGTATCTGTGGGGCAGGACAGGACTGCCATCTCTCAACTAAAGGCAGCTGCATAACAGGAAGAGAGGGTACATTTGCTGTATCTCAAGCATCTGGAAGTTATGTACCTGGACTAAGGCCATCAGCTATTGTCTTTTTGTGATATCTATGCAGAGAGACAAGTTTCTCCACAGGGTAATCCATCCTAGTGTAAAATGTAGACCTAAGTGATGTGGAATGACCCTGTGCCCTCTGGAAATGCCTATCCATTCACAGCAGAGGAGCTGACACAATTAACTCAGTAGATGCATAACATTCAGATAAGCAGTATTAGGTGAGAGAAATAATTTTCAACCTGCCCACATTCTTAGAGTTTTGAAGCACAACAAGCACATCCCAAGATCCTGACTAACATGCCAGCTACCAGACCATCCTTTTATTATCTGCCATCTGGCTTCCAGCCATGGCAATATACTGAGGTAACGCTTTCAGCTTTATTCCAATTTCACAGCCCAGATGGCAGTGGTACATTTTGCTTCTGCTTGGGCTAGGAATGTTATCCTTTTACATTTCCCAAATGAGAGAAACTCTTGCTGTGGAAAATAAGGAGCAGGTCATTTAAGCAAGCCAAATGAGTTACAGAAGACTTACTGAAAAAGAAAAGTGGTCAAAAACTATTCAAGTCAGCAGCTCCTGGTACACTGGAGAATTAGCACCATGAAAATGCTGCCATCTGATTTGTAACCTACTAAGTGTGCAATTTAAAGCAGACTTACTCCAGTATGCCAGATTGAAACAAATTAGGCAGTTCTGCTTCTGCGTACAGATGCGTTCAACAAAGAGAAAACAGTGGTGCAACAATCAGTCATTCAGCACAAAAACCCAGCAAGACAGAGACTGAATAAGCAAGACTCTTAAACACTACAAATTGCCACTAACAACAATTACTATTTAATGTTGTGAACACTGAAGCAAAGCACAATGGCATTTACATTTTTAGGAAAAAAATTATTTATACTGTACTACCCCTCACATAGAGTGACACAGCTTCTTCTCCTGTTGGGCTATCTAAATTTAAGGCAAGAAGTGACAGGGGTGACAAACAGTGGGGTTGAAAAGGGTAGAGAGATATCGAGGAAGAGGAACAAAACATAACTATAAGCTCTGATTAATGATCATGAAATGTTTCAACAGCTACACAAAGAGATGAATGGCAGCCACTTGTTACTGTACTCTTTCCCTTGCACTTTGCTATTTCTTCTAGGAAACCTCAAAGAAGCATTGGGTGAAGAAGGAGAAAATACAGTGGCCTTTACAAATCTGATGGGGACGCTGTCCTGTAAAGCACAAGTAGCAGAAAGTCTCTGTAAAAAGATGCAGCTATCTGGCAAGGCAAATAAATCAGAAGATAGCTAATCAGGACCAGCAAGTAAGGAAAGAAAAAGCATGAAAAGAAAAGAAATGGGGAGTGAAGTGGTAGGATGAAATGGGTGAGATGATGTCTCAGTCTGTCTTTTGCCTTTCCGACTCACTGCTGCTGGGGACAGGCCTGAGCGGAAAAGACAGAGACTGAGTCCTTCAGCAGTACAGCAGAACAAACTGAACACAAGAATGTCCAGATTCCTTCCTAGAAGGAATCCTGTTACCCCACTGGTCCTCTTTCCAAGTCAGTAGTAACTACAAAGCTCTGTTCTTGCAGATGATATTAAAGAACTGCACTTTATGCATGAATCAGTGAGGAGACCTCTATGGGGTCCCCTGCATTTCCAGTTCCCATCTCCCTCTAGGGCCCAAAACAGAACCTTGTTCCTTTTCACTTCTGCATGCCAGGCTGG
The DNA here is from genome assembly GCA_013400235.1 of Oriolus oriolus. Lineage (NCBI taxonomy): Eukaryota > Metazoa > Chordata > Aves > Passeriformes > Corvidae > Oriolus > Oriolus oriolus. Next base: position 83,591 of record VXBT01010822.1, read on the forward strand.
CAACTCCACATGAAGCAGTGGGAAATAACAGTACCTCCAGCTCCCTGCCTTCCCTGCTGTTTTACCTCATGCATCTCCAATTCCTTTTCCCCCACCATCTGTGTGGCCCCAGAGTCTCTTCATAGCAGATGCTCCTCAAACCCCATCCTGTAAACAACTGTGCATCCCAAACAACAGAGATTCAGAGTGCTCTATAGGCAGGTTACACGTTGGGAATGAGAGGCCACAAAACTATCCCTGGCAGCTGGATTTTCAGGCAGCGGTGGCAGGAAAATAGAGAAGAGCATGTTCTCCTGGCTGAATTTCAATTACACTAACCCAACAAGATATACATGAAACAAAATTTCTGATGGTGCATAATTTGAGGCTGAAAAGCAGGAATTTATCTTGGTAACATCTAGTCTTCACCAGAACAGAATCCCAGCTCTGTTCCTGCTCCCTACTTTTCTGGGAAGGGAAAGCTTCTGTACTATAATCTCACTTTGTGTGGCTGCTCCCCATCTAACTGAATTTCACTCTTATGAGAAGCTGTGATGATTTGAGAAGGAATATATAAATAAAGGATTAATTTACTTGCAAATGGGCAATGGCATCAAGTAATAAGCAGTAATTAAAACAGTCAAAAATCCAAATCTAAAACTGACTTTTGTTTAAGAAGCAGACTGAGGTCCTCAGCTAGAATATATTAAACTTTCGCACTCATCTATTAACAATAAATTTGACATTGCAACTGAGGCAGAGAATAAAATTTAAGGAACATCTGAAGAAAATCAGTATAATTCCTATGCTTCTTTCCTTTACCTAGATTAACTGCACCTGAATGGTTAAAAAACCAAGCAGGAGTACTTCTTCTATCCTTTGTTTACAGTACAGTAAAGAATATTTAACCCAGAAGGATTTTTGAAGACCTCTGTTCTTATCTCTGGCAAGCCTGTTACTGACTGAAGTAGATAACATTCCCATACTCCTCTATGTGTCTTTGTCCTGGCAGAGCCTTCTCAATTGTCACTGTCAAACACACACAAGCACACAGAAGATTAACGCATTTGGTCTTCTTTTTAATTTACTATGGACTTACAATCAATAAAGCAACTTTGCCACTGCTGAATCAATCTGCTTCATGACAGCTTTGCTCCACAGGAGCTATTTCCAATTACTATTTCTGTTTTTACCTATTTTCTTTTTTCTCTTAGATGGCAGAGTCAATAAAGATCAAATTTCCAGCAAGCTCATGGTGCATCATCCAAGGATTGCAATCAAAAAATAAAAACAGTGGGTGCTATATAAGTTTTACCATTTTTCCTTCTACTATGGAAAAACTGTATCTCTAAATACAGCCAAAAAAAACTTTAAAGAAACAGCTAATATCTACTTGTGTTTTTAAATAACTTGTCATGATGCCAAGTTATTTAAAAGACAGTGTTCATGAGAAGGGAGCACATGAAGCAGTAAACAGCTTTCAAGGATGGCTAAATATCAAAGCAAAGAGACACCCACATCATGAACATTGTTCCTGTGGCATAAAATACAGCAAAGTGCAAAAATCAGAAAATAATCCAACATAAGGAGGGAATAAAGTATCTTTTTCTTAACATCTCAGGGCAAAGAAGTCTGCACCACCTTTCAGTGCAGTGGTACTGTACTTCATGAAAGAGTAGGAAGATGAAGGTGAATGACTGGTCTATCAAATAAGTAAAGATTCAAAGGCAAAACAGAAATAATGCAACAGAGCTGTAAGGACAATGTCAATAAAAATTTCACAGCTACAGTGGGGAATGACAATTATTTTTCTAAGTTTTGTCTCTGATGCAATTTGTATTTGATGTTAATAGACTACCTTAGACGAAACATACTCTAAAGCTAAAAAAAGTACAATGTGGAACGCTTCTCAAGTCTCTGACAGTATTTACTGAATTTTCAGAGAGCAAAGACAGATTATCAGCCTACATAACAGTTTCCCACATGCAAAACAGATGAAAAAGAATGTCTACTTCAAAGACAGCTGAGAGGTTTAAAGCCCACACACAGAGCTTGAACAACACAGTGGGGCCCTATGCAGAGACAAGAGCCTACTGGCTCACACAGGACCAAGGCAATCAATCGGTAACCGCAAAAACCATGCTAAATTCCAAAATTCTGGATTCAGAAAATGCTGAATTTTAAAAGGAAAGCAATTAGGATTATCTTTCCTGAATAATCCACATCATAGCAAATTTACCTTATGTAATATATGCAGATATTTACATCCAATATCATGTTCTCTGGCCATACGTCAGAAAACGAGTGCAGCACTGACAATCGTGATGATGAACTATTTCAGCACTGCCTTTCTCAAAAATCTCTCAGCACATGTGTAGGCCTCCCCCATATCAGATTTATATCAAAGTACACCATCTCTTGCTAAGCCTGTTTATCCCCTTAGGCACTACAGTGATGTTACTCAGATGCTCAATATACTTGCTAGGCTTTCTTTCTTCAAAACATGTATTCAATTTTCCATCCATGCAATATGTTACCATCTTCCTGAATTCTCTGTCTCATTTTAAGTATCTATGCATTTCTTCCTCTTAATCAAAAGTCTAGCATATGAGTGTTTAAAAAATATTTCAATATATCGACAGCACTTCATTCTTTTATATCTGAGGTCTCACCTTGTTATGATTTTCTTGATAAGGAGAGTTGAGTGCATCCACTGAACAGCACACCAGTATCTCTCCTAGGTATTCTGTATGCCATTGACTCCATGATACAAATTCCCTTATTGTCTGGCCTCTGTTTAAAAGGTTCAGGTAGTGCACAAGAAGAGAAAAACTATTGTAATCTTCAAGCTAACCACAGCGGGATGGAGGAGCTTCTAATCCTCTGCAGGCCTTGTCACAGCTAGGTGGAATATGCACCACTCTCCTTTTGTACACAGGGTTCATTTTTGGAGGTTCACCAACTCCAAGTTACTAGAAATTACCAGTCACCTCACTAGCTGGATGCCAGCTCCCTGTTGATGTCCAGTGATGTGGCTGCTCTGCCCAGCCTTGGCAGAGGTTGGGATGCTGGTGGTACTTGTGGCACTGTCCCACCAACTTCTGACTGCTGCTCTTCCCACTCCAAGGTCCCTCACAGCTGCTACAAATTTTTGTGCTTCACTCATATGTCTTCTCAAGCTGACTCCTTGTTTCAAAAGCCTTTAAATATGTCAGTTCCTACTGCCTCTAAAAGTATCAAGTTTCTTTTGTATGTCAGGACATTACCTGTGGTCTTTGTACCTTCCCACATCATGACCTGTGTTAAAACTCAATGTTGAATATTAGACTCGTATATAAAAGGCTTTCAATCCTTACAGTAAAAGGCAATAGTTACATTACCACTGCTTCCCTCTCTCTACTCCAACAGATATAGATCTCTCCTTTCTGGAAAGTGCTATCTAACCCAAGCACAAAACCTTGATGTCCTTTTGTGAATCCAGAGTCAAGGAGTCTGTCAAGTTCTCAGCAAGAACCGATTTATTCATTCTCACTAACATTTCATCTTCATCCTTTAATAAACTGCCTCCCTAGCTCTAAGCTTAAACTCTTTTAGTACAGAGAAAGCAAGAGGCTAATGCTGTTAGTCTTCATTTAATTTCTTTTACTAACTTAGCCTCCTCTGCAGTACTTTCCATACTTTCAGTCATACATCTTCCCTCACATCCATGGGTGCTACTACACTGACATACAGGGAACTGCTTATCAGGGCAGAATGTGCCAGAAATGCACCAAATTATTCATCTTCCTTTCCAAAAGAAAGGAAAATTTTAAAGTTTTGCATCACTTGCTTTCTAATGGAGTACAGTTCAGTGGAGGAGCACAAGAGGACTCCTATGCATCCTGACCCTGATGGCCTCCAGAGGGCTCAATCTATTAAGATGTAATGCCCAGATATCATAAGAAGGCAGTTCTGTGTCCTCAATTACATCTCCTCAGACTTGCACTTAATGTATTACTCTATGTCCTGAAAGCAAATAATCCTTATTTACATGTTTAATACTGTACCAAATGTCTACCAAGAAACCACTGAACAAGTCCTTACAACACAGACACAGCTGTTCTGCAATAAGCACAAATTTATATGCAAGTATGATATTTAGAGGATCCTAAATGTGGTAGCACATAGTCTATGTGATTCTGCAGCGTATCTGTGGCGTATCTGTAATTCTTCCACACATTTAGAAAAGTTCTCATGAGATTTTCAATATCTAAGTAGAAAGGAAAACACTTTAGTATTCAAAAAGCACATCTCACCTTTCTAAACCATTGATTGTTTACAAATATCTGTGGAAATACACACAATTCTCACGTTACTGAGGTTGCAAATACGTGTAAGCAGGATTCCCTTCAACTGTAATTTTACATCCATTCCATGCTACCTGTACATTTATCATCCTGTCATCAACCATTATAGCCTTTAACTGCAAGTTTTCTGCAACAGAAGCAGTGTGAGGAACTGTGAATAAAGCCTCAATGCAACATAAACAATAATTGATACAGCAAAAACCAGGCTTTGGCTGAGTAATATTGCCAAATGTGGAATAAAACAGGAAAGTATAATCTGCAGGGAAGAGGACCTGAAATATTTACATTCAAAGTGTAGGTTCATACCAAGTACTAGTGTGGCAAAGACTCACCAGCTGTTGTAAAATAGCCCAAGTCCTTGCAGGTTCAGTTTTATTTCAAGGCGTGGGTAAAACATGCTGCCGGTTCATTATCCTACATTGTGGAAAAACATCCTCCCTCACTCTCTGCAAACGCTGGGATTGTTCATCAAACCTTATTCTCCTCTGCAGGTCTCAGCTTTCTGCTTGCAGTGCTGTAGTACAGGAATTCAGGCTAACTTTTAAGTCTGGGTTGGAAACAGGCAAATCAATTCAAGATTAAGACCTACATTTGGCCTTAAATTTTAAAACAACCCATTAAGGAACTGAAACCTAGGAAATTAAACAATAGACGTCTAACTGAGCACGAGCTGAATTACCCATAGGCTGGACTGACTCAACCCCCATTGATTACAGAGGAGCTTCAGGCATGCGGTGCACAGGTACACACCTACTCGTAAACACTAAAATTTCAGTGTCTTAATCCTGGACTGAATGCCATTGACAACAAGTTATTAAATGAGGCATCCAAGTATGGATTCAGCAGATGCTTCAACTCTGTTTAAAACAGCTCTGCCTTAATTAAAACTTCTTCCTGCACTACTATCATCACTAAAATCTTGGCCCCTACATTCTGAGACAGTAATATGGAAATAGTGTTGTGCTGAATACCTAATTCAAAGGGATGAAATGATGAATTTATGTACTCAGAGTTTGAAACAAAGGTCAGCTAGTCCTCAATACCTGCACCTAACAGCTGTCCCAGAGATCATTACAATAAAAGACAACTGCCAGGATACAAGACATGCAAACTGTGCCTTCCCAAACTAATTCTTGCATCATATCTCATAAGGGCTGACAAGACATGGTTTTTAATCTATTGCTATAGAAACTACCATATGGCCTGTTTCTTAATCCTCTACCTCTTCACTGGAAAAGGGAAATCTACTAAGGAACAAAAATATGGGGATGAATTTACAGAAATTGCTTAAATACATTAAGAAACCTCTTTCCTTAACAGTCAAAAGCATATAACCCTCAAAACAAACAAAAAAACCCACAAAACAAACAAATAAACAAAAAACACACACAAAAAAAACCCCAAAACCACCAAAAAACCCCAAACAAAACCCAGAGAACTAATGAAAGCCAGTGAAAGCCATCTTCTTAGTTAATGATGTCTCCTGTGGCCATAAAGTATAATTCAAAACACTGCACGACACAAAGACACTTCTTTAAAATCATTTGAAGGAAACTGTTTTATCAGTTACTTAATTGCTATGTTTCACCCCACAGAAGTCCCACACATCTGACATATACATATTATTTTAAAGCAGGGAAAACAACCATAAAGGAAAAACACATTCTGAAATTTGGATAAGCAGTATTCCAATACTGCTGATTTTCATCATAAACATTGTCATCTCTTTCTTCTGTCACTCCCTCCATCTGCTTCATTAGCACAATGACTGTCTTCATATAATGCAGCCAAAAGTTACACAAAAGGGCTCTAAGCAGGACTTCAACATCTGGCCCTGAATTTACAGCGGATTGCATGAACGCGCACAGCAGAGATGCAGGCAGTAACAGGAAGGGCAGGAGGAACAAGGACATCTCACAAGGAACTGTGAAGTGTCCAGCTTTCACTGCTTTCTGCTGCACCATCGACCTTGGTTTCCTCCAACCATTCCTTCACTGCCCCAGCAAACACACCAGAGTTTTCCCTGCATTGCCCCTGGGCAGCACCAAGAGGCTGCCTGCCTACTTGCTTCTCTGCTAAGGGCACGACTCTCCCATTGACAGAATCTTTCTGTCAAGTGTATCAGCATCGCAGGTCTGACAGCTCCAGCACACTTTAACTGCTCAAAATTGCCAGTTCCTCAGCAAAAATTCAACTCTACTGCAACAAGAGCTCTGTGAAGAAATTCCTCCCAAAATATAGCTGGTAAGAAAAACAGAAACAGAACATTATAGCATGCAAAATACTCAGATTTGTAAAGATAGTGTAAAAGCAGACAGACTTCAAACTCCATTTCCTACACTTACTGGTATTACAAAATCCTGACCAAAGCAAAGAGAGACAATACACCACAGCAGGAGCTTAACAAGTTAAGCTTGCTTCTTTGCTGACAGGCTACTTGTGATTATTATTATTATTATTGACTGACTACTTGGCATTTCTACATGAAATTTGCCACAGTCTTAAAATAGGCTCCTATGACAATAGAGATGACATCACTGGCTAATGAAATTAGATTTTCTTATTTCAAAAGGAATTGAATTCCAAAACTGAAGTACAGCTGAAATGCAACAGCTAAAGATAACAAATTTTTAATGCTCCAGTTCAGCCTGTTTGCTGTTAATTGGTAGCAGACACCAGGATTCCATGTCACGCAGTAAGTACTGACCTTCTAAAAATAACATGGGGAATTGAAATAACTTCCACTGATGAACTTCTCGACAAAATAAAAAATTCTTTTAAAAAAATTAAGAAATTTGTAACTACTAAAAAACAACACAGAGGTTTCTGTAAAAAAACGGAACTACATTTCAAGAATGACAACTCAAAACCTGACTCAAAAACCATTTTAGCTGTAAAAATACCAATTGAAATGTAAATTCAAATACTCTGTTAGTTTTCATAGAATCATAGAATGGTTTGGAAGTGACCATTGAGAGCATCTAGTTCTAAACCCCCTGCCATGAGCAGGGACATGTTCCACTACACCAGCTCAAAGCAGCATCCAACACGGCCTTTAACATTTCCAGGGATGGGGCATTCACAACTTCCAGAGTCTCACCACCCTCATGGTAAAGAATTTCTTCCTAATATCTAATCAAAATCTCCCCTCTTTCAGTATCAAACTCTTACTCCACATTTTGTCACTACACTCCCTGATAAGGAATCCCTGTCCAACTTTTCTGTAGGCCCTTTTTAAGTACTGGAAAACGGCCCAGAGTCCTCTCTTCTTTAGGCTGAACAATCCCAAGTTTCTCACCCTGTCTTCACAGCAGAAGCTCCAGCTCTCTTACCAATTCCATGATCCTCCTCTAGACTCTCTCCAAAAGGTCCTTGCCCTGCTTATGTTGGCAGCCCCAGAGCTGGATGCAGCACTCCATGAGGGGTCTCATGAGAGCAGAGTAGACGGGAGAATCCCCTCCCTGAACCTGTTGACCACACTGCTTTTGACAGTCTCCTATCTGATGCTTCTTTTCTTTCATTACAATAATTATATTTTTTCCATTGGAATTAATAGAAACTTCTTATTTAAACAGTTAATTCATCTCACCACCACAGAAGAATGGTTCATGTATCATAGGATACATGGGAGGCCTGAAGTACAAAAGAGAAAAGAAGGTTTTCTATTACAATTATAAACTCTGCTGGTTTGCCCGGGAAGATATGACTTCCAGCTGAGTAATTGTAATAACCTCAAAGGTGGAGTTTTGTAGCAAGAGGCCGTGGCTTAAAAGAGAGACGGGCTAGATCTCTTGCTTCCAAAATAAAAAGGTTTAATAACATGAAAATAATAAACAAAAGGCACCTGAGGCAAATGCTAACAAAAGCACTCACCCCAGGGGAAGAAAAGAGCGAGCCTGTGACTTTGGAAACAGGGGTACTTAACAGCTAAGTTGGGTGGGATTACGGGGGGTATTGTCCCGTAGGCTTACAGAAGTGACAGACCTACAGGTCAGGGGTCCAATGGGTCAGATAGGAGAAGCACTGCAGCAAAACCAGGCCAACCACGATTCAGGGTAAATGGAAAGTTCTGGCTGTTTGTCCTTTTTAGGGGGCTCATGCAATACAAGCCCCTGCCTCCAAGAGGCGCACTGCAACAGTTTTAGTTTAAAATGAGCAGTACTGTACACCATAATAAAATGTTTTTCCAATATTTTTATCTATCTACATTTTTTTCCTACCAATTAGAAATACGTAGCAATAGCTATGGACTAGCAAGACACGTTTTAGTGAGTACATTTGCTTCCACGGAAAAATTCAGTATCTGTATTTGTGTGTCACAGTAGCACCTTAACAGTCAGACGTCTGCGAATTGAAAATAAAATGATGCTGCCTCAGCATACAAACACACTACAGAAACAGCAAATAGCCTGGAGACAACAGGTTCTGTTAAAACAGAATCAAGTTGGTAAAGGAATTATGCAGAAGTTTTCTTTCATTATTTAGCAGTTAGCAGTTATGACCCCAATCAGAAAATCATAGCCCTACTGTGGACTGCAAACATTTCAGAAAGTATTTCACTCACAGTGGTTTTCTCACAATCACACAAAAATAACTGGAACCATGACATTTTTTATAGCATCTCTATGTATTTTTCCATGTGATGTTCAGTGGATTTCATCTTCAAATTCCACCTAATTGCAGTTTCTTTTATCTCTCTTTCCACGTTCACTTTGGATGCACTGCCCAGAGGAGTTCAGGAGACAGAAAACATTCTTCCCACAATCCTTTCTCAACACTCAAAGGCTCAAACAAAACACAGGATGCTGAAAAGAACAACCAGCTGGCTGTGAAGAAAGCAAAATGGTATGAACCAGGAGGAGCCACAGCTCTGCCTTTCTCCTCCATAGCCAAAATAATGAACAGGAAACAAAACCAGTACAGAGAATGGAGTAAGGCAACTTCCCACTCTAGCAAACCCAGGAGAAATAGCTCAGCAAGTCACAGCACATTCTGCAGATCAGAGATCCCAGCAATCAAACTACAGGGTGCCTTCCTTCCTCAGCATGGAAGTAGGAGCTACTGGGCTTTGCATAGTGGGGAACAGCTTTATGGAAAGGCATGGGAGATGGTAAGTTTCTTCCTTCTATGGAGAGGAAGGCAGGCTGGTATAAATCCAACAGAAGGGAGACAGGAGACCAATCTCTGCAGAGCTATTTGCCTGGTAGTAAATGCCCAACCTCAGAGAGAGAGGCAGCTGGAAACTGTCTCAGCAATATGAAAGAGGAGCAAAAAGGCATATTTTTACATACAAAACTTTGAAATACGGCTCTGTCATAGCTTAGCTTTGATTTTGTTCTTCCCAAGTAGCTGAGGAGAGATCAGAGAAAGCAAGATCTCCACACTGGTGTCTTGTTTCTTCACAAATTACTGCCATACAGCTTCAAGAGAAATAATGCTATCAAATCATTGTTCTGAGGGCAATTCTGACCAAATGCTCTTCTTGTACCATCTCAATGCAAATTGAAATTGGTTAGCAGATTCCTACAGCACTTGGGAAACGAATGCTTATCTACACTAATTGCACACAGTGGGTGCCTTGCTCTTGTTACCTTTGGCTTAAACAGGAATTAGCCTATCAACAAACAAGGAGGGTTTTTCTTATTGCAGGGCAGATTTCCTCTGAACAGTTTACATGAAAGCTGGGCTTTCAGGATCCTTCCAAAGGTTAAAATAACTCATCAGGTGGAAACATCAACAGGACATGTTGATATCTGTGAAGAGAATCCTACATGCAAATGGCAAAGAGACATCCAGCACAGAAATAAAAACTCAGCACAGAATATTTCACCTTTCCCAAAAGAGGCAGTAAGACTGTTATAAGTATTCCCATGAAGGGGCTGCAGGCTTTGTTGCTTGTCTCAGAAAGCGTATTTCAATGTTCAATTACATCAACAGGAAGTTCTCCCTTGATTTTGGTGGTTCTTGTATCTCACCCAAGCTCAGTGACAGTCCATCGTGGTATGACATGGACAGAAAGAAACACACAGGGCATATCTATAATGAGCAAATGCAAACAGCAGAGACAGATTTATGAAGCCTGATGCATTTAACGTGCAGTGCTCAGGATACCTTTCACATGGAGCAACTCCTCACTAGTTTTCAAAAATGAAATACCACTTTAAATAGAACAAACCAACTAAACTTGGTATACAATTATAAATAAAGTCAATTTGGATTTCCAGCTAAAACCACTGCAAGTTGCTGTTCCTCAAGAACCAATAAAATCCATGACTCTAAGACATGTTTCTTGAGTTGCACCTGTCTTACAGACTGGAAAAGCACACTATTGAGCTTTAAGAATCCCACCTCATCTGAACAAGCTTAACTCAGCACTAGGTTGTAATGATTAAAATTAGTATCTTCCATTTGGGTTCAGAGACAATTTGATTCTGCCAATACAACCTCTTTTTAAATAGTGACGACTCTTACTACTATTTCACTACCATCATCCTGCCAACACAGACAGAGGAAAAAACTTTGGTATAGCCACCACCATAGTAATTCCTTAAACAGGAAAGATGCTTTCTGCTTTCCCTTATAAGAAAAATAAAGCAATACATATGTAAACAGCAAATTAAACTGAATTAGCAACTAACCAAGATAAGCAGAATAAGAGCTGGACCACACAGCAATATGCAGTGCCTGCCTATCTTGTTAAAGCTCATGCAAGACACAAAACAGCTGCTAACTGTCTAAGGCTGGGTACAGTCTAGACTTTCTAAAGGCTTCTCATAAAATCTCTCAGCTATACAGAAACAGCTGCTGCTATACCAGCTACAGGTTTCTGTTTGTTAACCAAGACAGACTGGAAATAGATCAACAGGTAAGAAGCAAAAGTGCCAGAAAAAGGGTCAATTACCAGACTGAGAGATGAGTAGAAGCAGCGTACCTCATTTTATCAGTTCTAGAATGACCATACTCAAAGGTTGTTCAAAAAAGTCTTGTGAAGCTTTTCTTTGTAACACTGCTCTGCTTCCAAGGCTTAAGAGAGTCACAGGTTTTCTTTATAGATCAAAGCACTTAAGATCCACAGGCTAAGAGATGATGAATGTGTTGAGATGAACAGAAGTTAGGCAGAGGTCAAGGATGATCCATACATGGTGCCCCTCTTTAACCCTGAGCCACAAATCCGGCTGACATCCCTAAAGCTTTCCTTCCTCAGCCATTAGGTTGGGGCCTAGACAGAGCACCACAGCAGTTCTCAGTGTTTGCCAGCCCAAGGCACAGGGGTAGGAAGGAGAGTAAGTCAAGGAAAAGCAGAGCTAAGGAGAAGAGCATGACAAGCCCGGGGCTGGATCTTCGGAAAATGGGACAGAGCAACGTAAATCAGAGTATTGTGCCAACACAAGACCTGTTCTGAGCAAACTATGACTGGCACAGCGCAGTGGGTGTCCCATGGCAGTCTTGGACACAGAGGGGCAGAGCTGACGAGGAGGGACTGCAGGGTGTTGGCAGCTGTTGACTGGGAGTAAGACCTGCAGCCAGGAAGGGAAAATTCTTCTATGGGTTGGATATGTTCATAGCACTACTTAGCTCATAACAGAAATGCTACCTCTGTATTTCTAAAGTTTTAATGAATCAAGGCTTACGTGGCAGCATATAAAATGGTAAATTAGGAAAAGTGGAAAACCAGAAATCTCACTATTGATCAAGCTCCTGCTGCAAACCTGCAAAAATAAATTCAACACAGGCTTTAAAGTTAGGATTCTTTTGAGACAGCTGCAAACTTGGCCAGGCTTCTCAGATGAAATACTGTAAAACTGCATATCTTTAGAGACACCAAATGGAGGCACTGAAAATAACACCTAACTGAAATAAAACCAAAATTCTGAACAGACAGGACTGATCCCTGTTTTGCAGTACTTTGTTCAAATTCATGGACATAGAACGTGATTTGCCATTAAGTTTAATAAAAGATCGCTCCCCTAAATTTACCACATTGCCTTGGCTTTCCTACTATGACAATTTCTGAATAAAGTTGCATTCAATAACACAGCATTGACACAGATATTCATTAACATTTTCAGTGTATCGGCTCCTATAAAGAAACAGTGAATGTGGTGATTTATAAAATGCAATTACAAGCCCACAGGACATTCTAGAAGTCTCATTTTATTCTGCAGTTTCCCAGGAGATGCCAAAGAAATGGGTTACAAACAGGAATGATTAGCCTGAGACCCCTACTTTTCCTGAAGTATTATGGGACAAGACAAATCACCTCTCACTGCTTTGCCCTCAAACTATTCAGTAGTTTTTTATAAGATAGGCAGAAGTGCAAAGCAATAATGAGATATTTCTCCTTCAAAAAAAGTTTAATCTGTCTTGCAAACTCCTCAGAACACAACTGATTGCACCAACCATGGCAACCACTTGGCCACTCTGTGCCTTTTGATAAAGCTGTTTCACGTGATTGAAACAGGAAAGAGGATCTCACACCTATATTTGCACCTCATTTTGCACGGGCATAAGAACTTGGATTGCTGCAGATTATCTGATGCAAGACAAATGCAGTGTTGTGAAGAATCATGCCTTTATTTTGTTCAAGATTATTTCTTTATATTCAAAATGAACATACATGCCAATAACTACTCATTTTTCAGTATAAATCAAGTTTGCAGAAACAAATTAAACTTACAATGATTCCTTTAACAAAATAGTACAGAGCGCTTTGTTACTGGATAAACTCATTCCCCACTGAGGAAAAGACTGATCCTCAGTAATGTGAGTTAGGTTGCAAGGTACCACTGAAGATGGCCATGGCACAAAGTGCAGTTGGAGACATGTCACTAGTGCACTGCTCTTGGGATTGATACCAGGGCTAACACTGTTTAACAACTTCATTAATGACCCAGATGATGGGGCAGAGCACACGTTCAGCACATTTGCAGATGAAATAAAACTAGGAGTGGCTGATACCAGATGATTGTGCCACCATTCAAAAGGATCTGGACAGGCTGGACAACTGCTGCCAACAGGAACCCCATGAAGTTCTACAAACAGAAGTGCAAAGTCCTGCACCTGGTCAGGAATAATCCCATGTATCTCTACACACTGGCAGCTGACGAGCTAGAAAGCAGCTTTGCCAAAAATGACCTTGAGGTCCTGGTGACAAGAAGCTGAACATGAGCCACCAATGTACTTTGGGAGAAAAAACGCCGACAGCATCCTGGGTTACATTAGGAACAGCACTGACAGCTGGTAAAAGGAGGTGATCCTTCCTCGCTAATCAGCCCTGGTGAGGAGATGTCTCTTGCACTCTGTCCAGTACTGGGACTGGACTGGGCTTCCCACTACAAGAATGCCATGGATTTATTGGAGCAAGTCCAGGACAGGGCCATGAAGATTATTAAGGAATATCTTTACATAAGGGGATGCTGAGAGAGTTGGGACTGATCAGCCTGGAGAAGGGATGGCTCAGGGTCAGGTAAGATGGCTCTTACTAATTTGTATAAATAACTGATGGGAAGGAATGAAGAAGAGGGAGCCAGATTCTTCCTAACAATGTCCATCAGCAGGACAAGAAACAATGGGCACAATTTAAACCCCACGCCATTCCATCAGAACGCAAAGAAACAGTTTGGATTTTTACTGTGACAGAGGTCAAATACTGCATCAGGTTGCCTACAGAGGTTCTGGAGTCTCCATCTGCAGAACTATTCAAAACACAACCGGACACAGTCTTGGACAACCTACTTTTGCTGACCCTGCCTAAGCAGGAGCTTGGGCTACATGACCTTAAGAGATCCCCTCCAACCTAAACAGTTCTGTGGGCCTGTGAACATGATATAAGAAGCTGGAGAATCTGTGGTGATAACTAAGTCACCAGGCTAGGAGAATGTTTGTGTTTAGTCCTCTGTTCTGCCAGACTTCTTTTTCATAAGCCAAAGCATTTATTTTAGTTATTAATTATCACAATCTGCCTAACTCAGATCCTGGAGGGACTAGCATATAAGCAATTGAAAGAAATGCTCTTTCCATTACTCAGTATAATGAGGCATTCTGCTTCCTTTTTTCCCTCTGACGTGTCTGGTTAGTCAATTTCCAAAATAGAATCTAGAACCAGCTGGGTTGCAAGGTTATTTCTTTATGGCACTATTTATTTAAGTATGTGCATTTACTGTTGAGGAGAACAAAGAAAGGACAAGACATACGGCTTTATGCATGTTTTCCACCACCTTGCAGCCTAATGTATTCGGGTAGGAAAAAAAGTCATCCTACAGAGAGAAAAATAAAGAGAAGAAGAGAGACACCAGAGGTTGATGTTGTATGTGTAAGTCCAATTATTTATTAACAGAGTGTGTAAATTTTGCCCATGGTAAGATTTAATGGGAATAGAGAAGGAAGCTTCACTCCTAAAATAGCTAACTCACACATTACTGCAACTGATATTTTCATTTTAAAATCAGATGAAGAGCTAAGTACACAAAACCACAAAGAAATCATAAAAAATAATAAAAGTACTAGAAAGAAAAGCCACAAATAATGCAGCATTTCGTGGGCTACTGGCTTGTTTTACTACATCTGTGCTTTCATTGCCTGCACCTGAAAAGTGCATTTATGGCCCCTTAGGAAAAGGCAGTGAAATTTGTGAGATATCTAACAGGCTATAATCCAATGCCTATGCCTGAAATATCTAGAAATGGCCCAAGTCTGGCTGTCTCACTGGTTGAAATGTACACATTCCAACCTTTTACAGCTTCAAAACGCTCCAGGCAGTCCACTTCCCAGAAAGGTTTGTATTTTTCACGTGATTAAAATCACTGTGCTTTTGGCCATCTCTGAGACCATCACAAAGGTAGGCTGAAATACAATAACCGAGAAATGCACTGCTTATGGTGTTACATCAATGAAGTAACACAGCATCTGTGCCAGAGTCAGCCTTTTCATTGAAATGGCAAGGATAAGAAAGCCCAGGGCTGCAGGACTGAGGCAGAATATGTGAAATTAAAGCATGAAATAAAGATGAAGGAAGGTCAATGGAGAACTGGATGCCAAGCTTTTAACATCATTGGTATCACTGGCAAATCTTCCAGTGACAATATTGTATTGAAGTTACTTAATTAGCATATCACACTACCTTTCATACTTGATACTATGTTTGGATGAATGTGGACAGACACCATGGAAAATCAAATTAATAGTATAAAAATGGAACTTCTCAGTAAAGCATCAGACTACATGCAAACATTCAGTTTACCTCAGCTCCCAAACTGAGAGAGATTATTTCATCCTCAAAAGCAGAATGTGTATCAGTATGAGGAGGAATTCCTGTTTAAAAAAAAAAACAAACAACAAAAAAGTCAATATAATAACAATAACAACAGTAATAGAGTGCTATCTCCATTAGCAAGCTCTATTTCTATGGATGTCGATATGGAAAACTCAGATGTATGGCTGAACAAACAAAACTTATCATAAACAAGGGAATTGCCTTCCATAAAAATTCAGGGCAATTGTCTTATTTACATGCCCAGATTGGATGTACACAATTAACCTAAGTGTCCTGTATAATCAGTAGAAATACCTAGAAGATAGTTCAGGTTAATCCAAGGCGTCACTCACTCCTGGATGACTCCAAATGCTCTCCCTGCTGCAGAGAGCAGCTCAATCACTTTGTGTAGCAGGCTTAGGGAAATTCAGAGATGCAGCCACAAGCGAGTCCAGAGAGAGAATGAATCTTTATTTTTGTTACAACACCATAACATAAGTGAAAAATACCAGATACGAGATTATTTACAAAAAATCTATCTTACTGTTTACATAGTTTGCATAGCAAAGTAAAAGTTTCCCACAGAAGGGAAGGAGAAGGCAAAAATCCTCTGCCCAGGAGCTTTATAGTATCCACAGCTTTGCTCTCCCTATAGGCAGGTCAGCCTCGGCACTAAAAGCTATGGTACATCTGCTGATTTTGGGCTTTAGTTCATCCACCATCATGTATTTCTTCCTCACTCTCTTCACAGAGGAGAAATCTCAAATTCCTTTATTTCCTAAGCAAGTGACTGCATTAAGGGTTTCAGCTTCAGCATTTGGATCTACTACCTCAGAGGCAGGCACTGCTAGGATCAAGCCCTGCCTCTGCTTTGCACTTCCTAGGTGAACACATGTCACTGCTAGGCTAACCCCTGGGTAATACATCTGCCGGTGCATGTTTGAGTACACACACATAACTGAGAATTGCCAAAAGGACAGTCATTTTTAGGGGCTTTTTTAGATTTTTGTTTCATATCTGCTAACTGGAAAGAAACTGCCAATCCCTGCAGCTTGTGTCACACATTTTAACACCATGTGCTAAAACAGCAGTGTGCATGCCACAGCAAGATCTCACCACATGGTGGGGAACGCCAGTCAGCAGTGGAGCAAGGGAGAACAGCAGACAGCTTGGGAGAACTGCAACTACACCTTCCTCTGATCCATTGCAGGCCCAGGCAGACAGAGCAATTCCTATACCATCCAAACTGAAACAGTTTTATTTGTTTATTAAAAATTCTACCCAAGTTCATTTTGGGCTCTGGAGACAACTCCTGAGTTGAAAACAATTTTTTCTAACAGTGTCAGTCAGCTCTACAAAGCACCCTTATTACACAGCAGATTTTACATCCAGATATAAATATTCTGAATTCCATTAGTTTCAGTGAAAACAATACCAGTGTTTTATGAGACCAACATTTAATCTGACAGAAAATAAGTGAGACTTGAAAACCAAGGACAGATACATACCTGTTCGTTACAGCTCATAACTTTGGCCTTAAGAGACCAAACTCTGCCTTAAGAGGCACACTGAAGTCTGTGCAAGCCACTGTGCAGCAGGGGAACATTAACAGCTCTCTACAACATCACTGATAATTGAACCTCACTGGCCACACTGAACTACCCACCTCATTTAATGTATCTTAGGTGTGGCCCCTCCAGCTTAGATACTCATAGCCATAACTCACTTTCTAAAATTTCAAGTGTAATTTCCAGTGAAAAGATGGCTCAGAACAAAGATGCAGACAGTATTAATCTGACTGCACTCTGTGCCGATTCATATCCTAATGATTTGCACTTAAGAAAGGGTATTTTGCTTTGGGCTTGGGTTTTTGTTTGTTTGATTTTCAAAAAAGCCTGCTTCTATTCCTGATAGAAATCTGCAGTTCTAACTAATCTCCTCAGATGTCCCAGCCAGAAGTACACAACTGTATCAATTTAACAGATTGCCAGATACACAAACAAATAGGATCAGCTTTTCAGACCCTTGTTCAGCAGACACTGAAATAGCTGTCAGACATTAATTCTGAGAGTAAAGCCACTGTTCTTTCTTCCTAAGGACAAATGAGATACTCACTCTGGAAAGCAAGCCAGATACTTAACCTTGATGACTAAGCTTAGCAAACAGTACAGCACGTGATTTATTCCCTAGAAGTGTGATTAGAAGCTTATTTTTATTCAGAAGCCTCCAGTTTGGGAAAAATTACAAAAATACAGTAATTCCTTATTTCTAAGATAAAGGAACACTGCTTGCACCATACTTAAGACTCCATGCACTAACATTATATCATATGTACTAACAGCAAGAGTCATTTCCTGGAGACTGTATGCACATTACAGAAAGCAATACAAGTTTGGAGTAAAGAAAAATGCACTTAACTAGAAGAAGACCAAATATGACTATTTATTCCTATATCTTTTTACAGTTAGTTTTCAAATTATGGCCTTGGACTCAAACACCATCATTTTCCATAACAGTCGTGTCAAAAACTGCACTTCTGAACATAAGCTCCCATGTGTAGAAACCTGTATTAAGACTTTAGTTTTGATTCAAAGCATCTCTGGTCACAGAGGAAATACACTAAACAGGTGCTTAAATCCTGTCCCTACACCATGCTGCAGTTAGATGCTGCACCCTTCAGCTTTTCAGTGAAGTTGTACTGCTTTGGCTGGGATGTAGTTCATTTGCTCCACAGTTGCCTGTACGGTGCTATGCTTTGGACTTGTGATGAAAACAGTGTAGATAATACATGGATGTTTTACCTCTTTCTAAGCAGTGCTTACACAGCATCAAGGCCTTTTATTGTTCTCATGCTTCCCTGCCAGCAAATCAGCTGGGGGTGCACAAAAAGCTGGGAGGGGACACAGCTGGGACAACTGACCCCAACCTACCAAAGGAATATTCTATGTGATCACATGACACAGTGATCAGCAATAACACTAAGAGTGAAGTTTACCAGGGATGTCATTACTCAGGGACTGGCTGAGCCCCAGTTGGCCAGCAGCTAAGGAATTTTTTTTGTATCACTTGTTTTCCTTTATTTCGTTTTTTTTTTAACTTACTAAACTGCCTTGATCTCAACCCAAAATTGAGTATCCTCACTTTTATCTTCCAATTCTCTCCTCCACCTCAGTGAGAGGAGTGAGCAAGCAGCTGTGTGGTGCTTAGTTACCTACCAGGGTTAAACTACAGTGTAAGATAAAGTGCTCAAAGGGACAAATAAACTTACCTTGTCCTGGTTCATACTGATTTACAGTCAGTTGATCGGGTTTCTGTTTGATATATCCCTGCTTTAAGCACTTCTCCAAGAATGGGTTGCAAATTTCAGGAAGACCTAGTTATAGAAACAGAACTGTAAACAAGACAGGACAGCTTTTTATGATAAATACAACTAGAAAAATACATAGAAATAGCTTCATGTACATGCAAGCCCATCTTTAATGATGATTGCTCTGCATCTGCTGCTAACACACACATGAGAACTGGGGGCATAATCTTCAAGTCCAATATATTTTTAAGATCTCAAAATTAGAAAGGCTGCTCCTCCAAGGCCTCTGCATTCAGAAGCAGATTATTCCTTAAAAATGCAAACTGTAGTATCTCTACACATAAATAAAAGCACATCAAATCTGAGGCAAAGTTTTCACCAATTACACTAAAAAAGTTGCAGTCAAGAAGCAAAATTATTATGCAGAGAGTCAGTTGTGCAGAGAGCTCTCCAAAAAATTTATTCCCTGGAAATCTGTTACTGAACTAGATTAAGTATCACCAAAAAAATCTGCTAAAGTTAAGCTGGTCTTGAAACAGGAATGGAAGGCATAGTCCTCCACTGAAGCTTTGGTTTGCTATTTCATCTGAGGACTTGACTGAAAAATTCTGCTGAAGGTAAGACCAACAAACATGTTACTACTATCCCTTCCACAGATCTACTGATTTTTATTTTTAATTGTTTTCCCCCAAGAAGTGTTTATGCTTTTCTCACACATAAAATAGTCTGTGAGACTAGAAAACAATTCACATATCAATCCTCAATGATATGGCTCCACAGTTAAAATCTTAATATAACCAGAATCCTTCCATTGCTTACATCCACCCCAGTACACATGCATCACCTTAAACACCTTCAAGTTTTACAGGAATTTAGCTCTCCTATTTTGCTATTTTTAAATCTAAGTCTATAAGATGACTCACTTGCTTTGCTCTGACTCACAGCTTTCAACTCTAAATAAGAGTTATTGAAACCTTAACAAAATTGCTTTCAGAGCAAAGGAAATTTTATTTCAGTGTGCATGCAGCAAGCTTCAAGCTAGTTGAGATAAATATATACTGCAACATACGTCACATCCCCCAAACAAATTTATATGCAATTTGTAACACACAATTGTTTCATGGAACAAAAAGCTAAAAAGGAATGACAATTACCATCCCAAAAGCCTTATTTGACCAGACCTCAACAAACAGCAGCAACCTCTGGTTCCAAGTGACTGGACAACAAGCCTAAAGCACTCACAATAGTTTGGAATGAATCTCAAAATTCAAAAGCACTGTTTGGTGTGTGCTCAAGATACAGCGAAGGCTCTCCTTTAACCAAAATCTCACAGCCATAACTCAGAGAAGCTTAAAGGCTTTACTTAATGGTGTAACCATCAGTGCAAAATAAGCACAATTTAATACGGAAGTTCTCACCTCCAGGTAATGGTTTGTCTTTATCAACATTATTGTTATCATAGCGAAACTCATATCCAAAATGCTTTACTCTTCTATGCTTTAAAGTCTTCTGGGCTGTAAAAACACATAACTTTAAAGTAAGATTAGACTACATAAAACATTACAGGCAATTTGCTATGTTTCCCTATTCCATCCTACCTGTTAAGACTAAACATTCTTTAATTAGCAGTTAAAACAGTGTACGTGATCCTCGTTCTTCATGGCACACACTTCTGCCTTATTATCTTTTGTATTTCAACACGCATCACGTTCACTGCTGTTTTGAGTCAAAGGGATGGTGGTTTTGCGTATGCAAGAAGCAGGGAATACCAATTTTCTTGAGCCATGCTTAACGCACCTTTTTCTTGCCCTGATCTCTGAACTTAGACGTGATGAATACCCTACAGATATATCAAGATCCTTTACTTTTATCAGTCACGAAGTTACACATTAGCTAAGGTCAACATAACTTTTGCATTGCTCCATGGAACAAATTAACACAGGAACTCTGAAGTGATTTCCAAGAATTCACTTATTGAAGGATTTAACTCCACAAGCTCAAGTGAAAGCATGAAAGCATTCAGAATGTATGCCTCACTGAGTTATTTTTTACTTAAAAGAAGATAGAGCTCTTGAGTTGGACATCAAATTACAGCCTTGTGCTCGGCACAAGTCACATAAAAAAGACTTTAATTGTCTCTGGATGCAGGTGTGTTATTCAAGCAAACCCATTCTAAAGTATCAATTCAGCTCACTTGCCCCAAGGAGCTGATCACTGGAAGTATAAGACCCAATTTCTAAAATGCTAAGAACAAACACAGAATCATTTCTGACAACACATTGACCAAGAGGTAGACTTCGTGTAACCTGAAACTGCAGGAAAAAAACAGCATAGAAGTATAGAATGTCTGGATTCCTGTAGTTGTACCCACCATTGTGAGTATCTTCATCTCCTTTCCAGTCAATACTTTCCAACATCCTCCTTTCTTCTTCTGGAGAAATAATCTTTTCAATTACCATTAAGCCTGGAGGCAAGCTTGTAGGAACAGCATTTTGCAAGGAAACTGAGGTACAGAAAACAAAAAGAGAATTCTGTCACTGTTTCAGAGAAAATAAAACCATGTGCTCCCTATAGGGATATATTTACTTTGTATGAAAATATAGTACAGCTGTAGAAATGTTTAATGATACAATGGAGCCCTCATTGTGGTCTTATCTGGAGAATGAATTATCCCTTTTTGTCATGACAAAACAGGGTAAAGCCCGAGTTTTGCATCATTCAAGCACCTTCTAGAAGTTTTACTGCATAAGATGAACAAGACTTTACACTATTCAAACACAAAACCATTTGTGCTTGTCCTGTCAAAATAACGGTAAACAGAATTTCCCAATCACTTCAAGGTTCTACCTGAATTTCATTTTAATTTTGTAGAATTTTAGTGATTTACCACATCAGCAGATTGCTTCCATAGACAGAGAGTACTCTGTAATCAAATATATACAAATATGGACCAAAAAATAATACCCAGGTGAATGTAAAACATCACTGATGTTGGGACATTCAGTTTGCTATCCTAAGAGCTCAAAAAAAGCTATTTGCTGGCAGAATGTACAGACCAACACCAGAAACCTTTTTTGCTAGATGCTATGAAAGCTCACAGAAAGAGCAACAGTTCTTGTGGTAAATAGCTTATAATCAGCAAAAAAAACAAACAAAAAACTCCTGGGGAGAAGGGGAAAAAAAGACAGAAATTCCATTGTGCATATTCTTCTTGGAGCTGAGACAGAGATTGCAAGACTAAGGTCACACAAGAAATCCAATGAACTGTCCAGAGATTCTCCAGGTTCCTTAATCACAAAACCTTCATGTGCAGTATTGAATGGTCAGGAAATTACTCAAATCTTTTTTTCCCTTTTGCTTCCAAGTAATAGAGTTGAAATTAGAGTATTCTATCATGAAATACAAGGAGCAAAGATTATTTTATGTCCTGAATCTCAGATTCTGGCTTTCATTCTCTGTGTCTACTTATAAAAACTAGTGTGCTTTTACCTATATTTACAACCCAGGACATAAAAGCAAAGGGGAGCAGTATGCAGGAAGCTGGATACACAGGAGAGCAGAAAAACTGTACCTTTTTCCACAAAATTAATATATAGAACAATGTTTTGGCCACAGTCTTCCAGTGTTACTTCCTTTCCATTAAGGGCATTAAAGGCTTTCTTGGCTTCTTCTGTTGTCCTATATTTCACAAATGAATATGGTTTATTTGGTGGCATTAAGAGTGTTTCCATTGCTCCATACTCTTCTAGTATCCTCAGCAATTGCTGTCTACTCATTCCATTACCAAGACCAGCGTTGGCAATAACTAGGCTCTAATTGAAAAAGAATTTTAAAAAAAAGAGAATTAGTGATTATTATTGGTTCATTTAAAACTAACATTCTACCAAGAGAACGGCACTATAAAGAAAATTTAAACCCATGAGCACTCTTATGTATTCTTCACAAGATATTTACATTTCCATGAGCTTGTTTTACGAGGCTAAGGCAACCTTTGCTTGCCCAGCACATAATCTGGCTGAAAGCCTTGCAACCTCTGTTAGAAACACCTCCTCAGTTAATGCATGCTTTGAACTGGCAAGCGTGCATCAAGTGTACCGCAAGCAAACAGTGGCACTGGCACACGTAATTTTGGAGGTTTCTGAAGCAGCTGGGAAAAGTGTTCAATTATTTCAAATGAAAGCATTTCACTTCTCTAAAAAAACAGAAAATAAGGCTTAGAACCAAAGAGGAGGGTCATTTAAAAAAAAATTATTATACAGTGAGCACTGCTGTAATTATGCCTGTTGTGGTAGCTCTGTAAATGTCTGTTCTAAACTCTGCATCAGGCTGTCCACTACTGATCATATTTTTCAAAGTTTACCTCATTATTAATTACTGCTATTTTCTAGAATGTTATTGATGGAGAGGCCCATGTGTGAAGGACATGCAGAGGTTCAAACCACTCCTTTCACTTAATCTACAAAGACCCCACTACACAACTGCTGCAGTACATGCAGCAACTGATGATGCAATTTGGAGATAATCAGACCCTCGCACAAAGCCTGGAAGCATTTTCTGTATTCCTGACACAAGTTTACCACTAGAACAATGATTTTGTTTCATATATCACTTATTCAAATGCTCTGTCACCAGTAAGGACCTTGCTGGACCCCAAAATTACTCTTTGGATAGATTAGATGGATAATTTGGTACCTGGGACAGCTTCAAGGGGAACAAGTCCCAAATCACAGATCCATTTGCAAGCGACATTAGAAAAACTCAGTCTTTGTTCTAAAGAGTTTACAATATAAACAAGATTGCTGAGTCATTAGCATCTGTCCATGCGGTGTGAAATCTGAGTGAAAATTAAACCAAATTTGATTACAAATATGTATAAAGATCTAACTGATCTTTCTACATTTGAATGGGAAGAGTTTGCAGGATCAGGATGAACAAGCGTACAGTAAATAATACTGCTCTACAGTGTTTCAAGCCATTTGTATTTCTTCATAAATGAGAGAGGGAAATTAGAAACTCTGACTTCCCCTTCTGTCTGCAAGTTCCTGTCACTTTTTGCTACATAAGTATCTGTGAGGTCATTCTCTGATCTGCTATAACTCTACCATGGCAGAACACCA
The DNA here is from genome assembly GCA_013400235.1 of Oriolus oriolus. NCBI lineage: Eukaryota > Metazoa > Chordata > Aves > Passeriformes > Corvidae > Oriolus > Oriolus oriolus. The sequence continues at coordinate 107,591 of VXBT01010822.1, forward strand.
CAAATCAAAAAGCTGAGTAGCTTTCTGTTAGGTCTCTTTTCTGCAAGGAAAGAGAAAGCTGTCCCCATTTCAACAGCTGCAAGCCAGCCAACCAGTTCAACTCCCATAGAACCACAGCCTTAATTTATTTAGGGGAAGAAAACAAAATGGAAAAGAGTTCCAATATCGACATGTTTTTAATGGGGAGTTTAGACGAGACAAATTACACTTGACAGAGAAGTACAGAGGATAGAAAGGTACAAAAGTTAAAAGCCTGAGGAAAAAAAAAAGAAACCACAGAGAAAGAGAAGAAAAGTTTATCTTCTTCAACAGCATTTCCAATGCTTCCTCCTCAACCCAAGCAACTACTGCTTCAGGTTAAAAAAACCTTATCCAAAGGCCATCGAAGTCTCTCCATAGACACTGAACTGCTGAAGTACAGTTCTGCTTTGAAATCAAAGCAGCTCAGAAAATCCTCAGTCTCTGGAAGTGCATTTGGAAGAACTGCATTTTACACAAGACACATGTGAGAACAGAACACAGATAAGCAGCATTTTAACACTATCATCAAAATCACAACTACCAGTCACCTGTGTGGCATGGGAGACACACTCTATGCCCTCATGTCTCATCAGTGTATGCTGAGCTCTGACCTGCTTCCTCAATACCTTCTTCTTCATTTTATGGACTTTCAAATGATCTTCAGTGGTTTTAGCTTCCATGCTGGTGTTCTGGAAAGCAGAAATAACAACACATAGTGAGTGTCCTGCTTTGAAAAGGATCTCTCCCATAAATAAAGCTTTAAAAGATTGCTATGATGCTTGATTTCATTTTCCCATTTTTCTCTTCCTCGTCATTCCTTTATTCACATTCACGGTATCATTACATCCATTTGTGGATTTTAACCTGTCTGCCCCTCCTGTTTTCACACAGTAGTTTCAGCTAACTTCCTTCTCTCCACAGTATCTCCAGAGCTGAGCATGAGAAAAAAATTATGTGTGGAACTGCCATGAGATTTGTATTGTCTCAGCTTCTCAGTTATTCTCATGCCTCACCCAATGCTTGAGTTGGAGATTAAATGTTTGGCTCCTTTTTCCTAACTGCAACGAAGTATGACATTTGGCCAAACTTGCCTTTCTTGAGAGCAGAAAAATGTGTGCAATACTTAGATGTCCAAGAGCAAGCAATTAGGATGCTCCACACTTCATTTACCACATCTCCCAAGGCCAAACTTAACACAAATCACATTCCCGTCATGAGAAGGAACCGAAACCTGTGCACATATATATATATCTATATATATATCTACATTAACTACTGAATTTCATGGCAACACAGCATTTACAAACCAGTGAATACTTAAGTGTCACTGGCATTCTCCAGGTTTTGTTGCATCTTTCGCCACTTTTGGTCTCACACTGTATTGAGATCATACAGCACCTTCCCACATCTCTCTGAGCCTACATTCTTTTCCTTTCTTTATTCTACTTCCTTCAAATCCAGCGGAAGAGTCCTGACCTCACATAAGATTATGACAAAGCTCCCAGACACTGATGCAGCTTGACTTTGACTTCATCTTTCCCTACAACATAACCCCTTACCTGTATTTTAGAGGTATCTTCTCTTCTTTCCCAAAAATCCTCCTAGCAGTATAGCTGGACAGTCCAACTGCAGTTGTCTGTCCTATTCCATTCTTTTATCATCATCGACATGACAACAATCCTTCCATCTTCTCTTCATGTCAAAAAGTGGTTTTGTTTCAGTTATTTTTAAGGAAAAAACGGAAACAAAACTAGGTCAATCACCCCATATGTAATTACTTAACTGTGTCAACTGCCCCAGCAGTCACTCATCCACTTGTATGCCTTCTGGCTTGCATGACTGCAGAGCTGCTTCCCAATACCTAAACTGCAGGCACAATCATGATAATATGACAACGTACTACAAAAAATGGTAAAGGTAAAAAACCGCTCATATTAGTATTTGCTGCAACTTTGTATTGAATGACTTAGCAAAAATTTTGTTTTAAACAAGCACTAATACGCTAGTAAAATTGTTATAAAATATTGAAGTGTTGCACAGGAGCTGTAAGTATGTATTCCCTGTGATCGCTGCAGCATAACCATCATCAGCCTGCACAACTTTTAACTGCGCTGCAAGAGAAAAGTCTTTAAAGAGAATCAGAATGGCAAAAGCACTCTGTGGAAATAAAAGATTCTAATCCTCCAAAAATGAGCAGAATAAATGCTGCCAAAGAAGACTCAGTGTTTTGCCCTTCCTTTCCGCTTACTGGTTCATCCTCCTACCATTCCTCTTCCATTCTCAAACACGATTTTACAGTGGTCTTAAATGAATTGAAACACTTGTCAACAACAATTTCAAGCAAACGTAGCAAGATACTGGCATGGCAGGCACCAACAATTCTCTCCTGACATGGTTTCAGATGCCTGCTATCAAGTTTGAGGTGGCACATGCATGGCTGTAACAGTTTGAACCCTGACTTCCTGGCATTATTCAAGTTTTTACACATATCTGACCACATTAAGATCATATTTATATCCGAGCCTGACAAAAAAAAAACCCAAAACCAAAAAACATTTAATAAATTATTCAGAACCAAAATCTATCCTATCACCATTAGATTCTTGACATTTCCTAGGATCTTTTAGAGAGAATTCAAGCACAACCATGTTCACATGCAATGGAGGCAAAATGCATAAGAATAATCACAAACAACAAAACTGAAACAGGGCAGAATTTCAGAAAAAGGAGAAGAATAATAAAATAATTATTTCACATGACTTCAGAAATGAAGGGTAGATGTTGAGAAGATCAATGGGTTATAGAATCAATCTTGATCTCTGCAAAATTATTTTTATTACATATTTGTTAGGAACTGTCTGGCATTTCCTTTCAAAACAACAGTGCCATTAAGGGCCTTTTGCCTGTTTTATATTCTGATTTTTTTCCCTTCCCTTCCTGAATCTCTTGGTACTTTCTTAAACAATCATTTCACTTTCCTGATGGCAGACCTGCAAACAGGCCACAGCTCATTCTTTGAAAATAACATGCTTCCTTTTAAAGAGAAATAGCTCAAAATAGTTCAATATAAGATTCTTCATCTAATCAACAATGTTAAACACACAGAGAGCAATGGTAATCTTAACCTTCGTAAGTTAAATAGTGATCAAGAAATCTCAAACTTGCTTAAACCAAAAAAAGCACAGTGAGAGACACACACACAAAAAACAAAACCAAAAAACCAACACCCAAAAGCGTAAGATAATTAGAAGCTAAGATAACTGAGAGGGGAAAAATAAAAGTCTCATGAAAGAAGCACAAAAAGTCTTCATCAAGTAAATTCTCCTAAGTGCATCTAATGAGTTGCCCTTACCAAGATTCAGCAAGCCTACTGTGACCAAGCTGTGCAATTAAAAAATTTCATAGAATCACAAAATCATTTAGGTTAAAAAAGACCTGTAAGACTGAGTTGAGCTGTTAATCCAGGACTGCCAAGTCCACCACTAAACCCTATGTCCCTAAGCATCACCATCTACACAGTTTGGTCCAAAAGGTCTGGCCTGTCCAACTTTATTTGCCACCCACAGGGGAACAGAGGTCCACATCTTTACAGCCTGCACATGTGTAAGTTCCTCTGGGGAGGGTTTCAGGCAGTCTCAAACTACACTTTTCTTCACAGGAAAGTGACATACCTTTGACTTGATGAGTTTACAGAAAGAGCAAAAATAAGGACAGGTTAATATTTTGGAGCCAGGCAAATTTGGTTCAGATGGAAAAGCACAGAGGCTATGCACATCACCCATACCAGTGAGACCACTGTCATGCACCCTGCAGAACAGAGGACTTCAAACTGAAAGGGTCAGGCCTCTCCCGTAACATCTACACCTCTACCTGCTGGAAGACTTCATCTGATCTCCAGGGAAAGCAGTTCTGAGTTTACTCAGGCCTTTAGTCAGGTCCTCACAAACTCCCACATTCTCCAGGCAAAAGCAAATAAATCATGCCACATTTGTCACACTAGCACAGAATCTGAAGCTGAAAGGCTTCTTCTATCTTTTCATAACCCCTGAATGAAACTGAACAAGGGACAGATGAGGTGTGATTCAGCTGTCTAAACAGCATGTAACACTGGCAGAGATGACATATCCCACAACACTCAGCCTTTCACCTGCTGCTCAAGAAGCTGAAGACCCTCCTGATGTGCTGTGTCCTTCCTGATGCGATGCTTGCCAGCATCGCCCTGGTGCCTCCAGCTCTTGAAGGTATCTCAAACAGTACTACCTGCATAGCTGAGACAGCAGAATATTCCTTTGGTCTCTGTCTCAACAGGGTCTAAACTCTCTGTCTTGTCTGTTGCATTATTACCACAGGCTCAATTCAGCAGGCACAGAAACCAGCAGTCTGCCCTGACTGCTGAAGGAATCACACTCAACTGTACAGAAGCAGGAAACTTCACTTGCTAGGATCTCACACCTCCTTTAGAAAGGTCAACACGACTACAGAAGAAAAAGGGACAATCCACTGCTGCATTCACTACTGTTACCACCTACTTTTACAACACGTATTTTTAAAAACTAGCTCCTGAAAATACACAATGAAAACGGTTTCTGCTTGCAATGCGAGTTCAGGTTATAGCAGGTCACAAAACTGGCTTGAAGTTACTACAAAGGTTAATGTAAAGCTTTAATGCAATGCAAGAAACTCATCCGCCGTAGAAGACGCTTCGGAAAACGAAAGTACCTGGTGGCCGGGCAGAGCTGAGCGGCGGCTGTCGGCAGAGGGAGCGCCACGATCAGGGATAAGTTTGGCTCTTTGATACTCAGTTTTGGCTTGGTTTTGTGCCGCAGACACGCCACCATAAACGTGTAAGGACGCTGTATACACATAGACATCTGGGAGAAAAAAATACATTCAGGAGGCCGGAAGGTGAGATTTAAGAACTTCAGTACTGGCCAAATGCGCCTGAAGGCACCAGCACATCCAGGCACCAGCACGCCCCCGCGGCGATCCCAATCCCGCCTCTGCCAGGGACAGCCAGCATCAAACCCCCCACCGACACCCCGCAAACCCGCGGGCTCTGGGCAGTCGCTACAAACAGCAACGATAACAGGAACGTGCCTCATAATCACAGAAAGTTAAGGGTTTGAATAGACCTTAAAGACCAATCAGTCCCAAACCCCGTGCCATGGGACGGAGCACGTCCTAATAGACCAGGTTTCTCAAGGCCTTGAGCACTGCCAGGACTGGGGCATCCACAACCTCCCTGGGCAATTTGTTCCAGGGCCTCATCAGCCTCACGGCAGCGTCCGTTCTGCTTTGCCCTGAGTAAACACGGGGGAGGCTGCAAAAGCTGTGAGGCAGACGTAGGGATTGACTCGGCCTTCTCCCCCTTCCACTACCTCGTCCTGACAGAGACAGAGAGACAGAGACGGAGCCGGAGCTGCGGCCAGGCCGCCGCGGGCTCTGCTGCCCGCACAGGGCGGCACGGCGGGGAGGGGAGGCAGCGGCAGAGGCCGCCTGCGCTCCCGAGGCTCCTGGTCCCCAGCCGAAGTCGGGCGAGACCCAAACACGGCAGCCCGGACCCGGCGGGCGCGTTACCTGCAGGAGGCGGCCATGACGGGGCGGGCACCCGGCACAGGCACCGCCCCCGCCGCGCCGTCATGGCACCGCCCCGCCCCCGCGGGGGGCATTGCCGAGGGCGAGCGTCTGGCGCTTTGTCACAAGGTCAAGGAAACCGAGCTTTGAGGTTCCGCAAGACGTAGTGCCGGCTCCTGCACTTGGGTCACAGCAACCCCAGGCAGCGCCACAGGCTGGGGGAAGAGTGGCTGGGAAGGACCTGGGGGGGCTGGGCAACAGCGGCTGAACATGAGCCGGTGTGTGCCCCGGTGGCCAAGAAGGCCAATGGCACCTGGCCTGGATCAGCAGTGGTGTGGCCAGCAGGACCAGGGCAGTGACTGTCCCCCTGTACTCGGCACTGCTGAGGCCACACCTCGAATCCTGTGTTCAGTTCTGGGCCCCTCACTGCAAGAAAGGCATTGAAGGGCTGGAGCGTGTCCAGAGAAGGGCAGCGGGGCTGGGGAAGGGTCTGGAGCACAAATCCTGTGAGGAGCAGCTGAGGGAGCTGGGGGTGTTTAGCCTGGAGAAAAGGAGGTTCAGAGGGGACCTTCTCACTCCCTACAAGTACCTGAAAAGAGGGTGTAGCTGGGTGGGGTCAGCCTCTTCTCCCAGACAACAAGTGACAGGAGAAGAGGACATAGTCTTAACCTGCAGGAGGTTCAGGTTGGACATTCAGAGGAATTTCTTCGTGGTAAGGATGATTAGACCTTGGAATAGACTGCCCAGGGAGGTGGTAGAGTCCCTGTCCCTGGAGATGTTTAGGAAGACTGGATGTGGCACTTAATGCCGTAGCCTATTTGACATGGGTCAAAGGTTGGACTTCATGATCTCCAAAGCCCTTTTCCAACCTAACTGACTCTCTGATTCACTGACAGCAGCCAGTGCTATGTGCCAAGATTTCCCAGTGACCAGGCCAGGGTTCTCCCGTGGCATGTGGCTGTGTCCTGGGGAGAGGGACATCCATGCCAGGTGGATCCAGGGCAGTCGGTGTGGCAAGGGGAAGGGGTTGAGCGGCCCCCTGCAACTACCTTCCATGGACACACATTTACTGTCACTGTGCCACCTCCTGTTCCTGCTCACTCCATGCTTCCCAGCTCCACTTGCCAGCAGGCCCTCCCTGTGCCACCTCTTCTCCAAGTGGAGCCAGCTCTTTGTCATCCTCCTCTCCATCCACGGAGTGTCCCCCTGAGTTCACACAGAACAAGTGCAATGCTTTAACCCCACATGCAGTGGGGCACCATCCCTCAGCCCCACACCTTCCTCTACTCATTCATTGGAACCTCCTCCAGCACAGAAGACCCAAAACCAGATGGGGGAAGCCACATCCACCCTGCAGGTTAAAGACAACTTCCACCAGGCCAGGATGGATTAAAGACAGCATCATGACTTCCCCCATGCCTAGGTGCTCACCAGAAGAGACCATCCCCTGCACAAGCCACCATCACAGCCAGCACTGATCACGTTACCTTTGGGGCATCACGAGGGATGGAGGAAGATAAAACCATGCCAGTCCAGGCAAGGCCATGTGAAGACTGAGCCTCTGGTTGTACATAAATATTCCACTGTACCACTCTTGACGTGGCCAGCAACCCCACTAAGGCTGTGGAGTGAACCCACACTAGCGAGAGACCTGCCTCACTGACAGGAAGCATCTCCGCACCTCACTGACTCCCTGTGGAGAAAGCGGTCCCTTAAATTAGAGATAGCGTGTGTAAGCCTTCACTTCATTTTTCTTCTTCATAGGCTAACCAAGCTTCATGCTATGCCCCTAGATATAACCTTTCTCCCTTCTTTATCCAAAATGCTGGAATTTGGGATTACCTACTTTTTGTGTAACTGACAAGTATTCTGCTTCTCACTGCATCTTATTACCTAAAGCCTAACTCTTTTTTTCTCTCTCTCTATTTAAGCACCAAGCTGATTTTTATTTTTCTTCCCTCAGCCTCCTGTGGGTATGTAACCTTTCTCAGCATCAATGATGCCTGGGATTCCCAGGTGGGTGGTATGTCAGGTGACTGATGAGCCTGTAAACCTGTAGACAGAAGCCAGCTCCTCAAGTTTTTCCCAGATGCACACTCTGGAGGAATCTACCCATGGCTGTGCTTACCCAGAAGAAACAACAAAAAAAAATCCAACCAAACAAAAAGCAACAACAAAAAATCCTTTCTTGTTCTCTTGGAGTGTATACCATGCCCAGTGCCAGGGACACAGCTATTCCATGTGTGTGGGAAAATGGTTAAAAGACAGAGGCCATAGCAGCACAGATAACTTGATAGAACTAAGGAACATCTGAGCTATGCAAGGACAGCAAGGACAACGCGTGCATCCTTAGAAGTAACTGTTGCAAGCATGTAGCAATTGTAGGATGTGAGAGAACACTAGCAAAGCAGAATTGAACTGTGAGAAAACATAAGAATGTAGAAGCAGGAGGGGTCGTGGGTTAAAGCAAAACAACCAATCATGAGCTCGCCTTTTGCACTATGTATGAGCTTAATTAGCCACCCTATATAATCACCCTGTAAACCTTTAATAAACGGGACTTGCATATCAATTGTATCAGTTGTCGCTTGATCTCCCGCTGACCCCGACACATGTGCAGTAGGTACCAGCCTGTAGTATTTGGGAGGTAGAAAGTATTTGTTCAGAAGGGTGGTTCCACTTCTTTTACTCCACCACAGTCTGTGCCATCACATCACTCTCTGTCCTCGACCCACACAGTGGATAGCAAAGTGTTGTGATAGCACCGATCTTCTGCCTAAGTTTTGTTATACGTAAAGTGTGAATATTAACTACCTACCTATACCTATGGTATAGAGCTTGTTAAACCTTGTGAACACTAAGCCTTAGCCTCATCTGGTCATCTTGTGAGCTGGAAAGAATGGGGAAAGAACGACCAGGCCACATCAACAGCTGCCATCTCTATTAAAATATTCTCCGAGGCTCTCAGCCCTGGAAACTATCCAACCCCGAAAGCTACTGAAAGGATGATCCTGATGGTACCAGCTTGTAATTCATTACCAGTTTATTCTGACAAGTGAAAAATACCTGCCCAAAGGTTGTTTCTCTTAAGTGCTGACATTCTAGATTCTATGGACTCTCCATTCCATGTGCGTGTCCACGTGTGTTCTCTGGGGGAGAACAAACTCGCTGTGGGGAGTTTTTTTAAGTATCTCTGTATGATTAGCATTGGTCAAGAATTTTTCATGCATATTGCAATAACGTTTTCTCTGACAATGCATCAAGGTTTTGATTCTATAAACAACGTTCTCACATGGGAAATTTCCACCATTTAAAAGGAAAACAGTTAAAGCTGGTTAGGGGTTTAATACAAGCTTATTTCAAATCAGAACTGTTATGCCTTTCATGATATAAGCCCAGAAGCCCTGTGCATTCTCCTCCTGTGTGAGATAAGATGGATACACTCCTCCTACAGATACCACAGTGCTTATTGACCCCAAGTGAAAATACATCTCTATTAACAACATTATCACTGACTAACCCGCAAAAGAGTTCGCAGAAGTGGGGATTCAGATACATTTACCTTTGATGTTAATATAATCTCTGATTTGAAGTGCTTTAGCAGAAAACTCAATATTTCTTTTTAAAAATCCCTTTTTTATAGTTACAGTATTTTGGTTTTAAACTTCAGCAAGTATTCTAGTTTGATATTAAGTCTTAATCGTTTTCTTAAGAAAAAAAATGTTTATATCAAAATCTTGGCTCTGACTCTATTTTTTTTAAACTTATAATGAGGAAACATGTCTTCTAAAGCAGAATATCATGCTTCCATTTAGTCATAGGTGAAAAATAAAATCCTACTGACTTTTCTCAGGAACAAATTTGCTATGTCTCAGGACACTATTTGCTATGCTGTTAGCTGTTTTATCAATGCCGCGTTCCCAGGGAGAATCAAGGCATTTGTCACTCCCTGGGAATCGACTTCATACGAAAACTAGTAAACACTTCTATTTCCTTCAACAAACAAGAGGTTACTGGTCTGTAGGTGGAAAGACAATCTTACTCCCTTTCATAACACAGCAAGCCAAGCCATGCTTTAGCCTAATGTGATCACACTGGATTTCCATTACTTTCAAACCCAATTAAAAGGGATTCGCAAGAAGATAGGATTTGCTGTATCAAATCTCTTGGTATAAGAAACTGCAGTTTAAGAATCATGACAAATAGGATATATTTCAGGATAGCAGTTTGTTACAGAAATAGGAAGAAACCTCTTAGCGCAAAATCCAGCTCAAAATCACCCGTGACTAGTCCTGTAGAGAAGTACTGTAATAAAGGATGAGACACAAGATGAATTGTTTTAGGATAGCATTCATGTAATAGTTCAGCACTTGGACAAATATGTGTTGACCTAAATTCAGAGAGTGCTACTGCTGCTACTTACGATAATAAAACTCTCCATAACAAACCTCTGCAATGCCAAGGGCTTATATTTTTCAGGAAGAAGGCAAGGCTGGCTCTGTGCTGCATGTCATTTTTATTCTGTGTTTGTGCTGTTCAATGCTAGATTTCATATTTCTTTCTAAAAAAGAAAAGCAGTCAGAAAAAAACAACTTTTAGAAATTTTTTAGCAATTGCATAAGATTGAAAGAGACATGAGAAGTCTGGGTCCTGTTAAAATCAGTGGGATTTTCAAATGCTAGTGATCAAAATGCTTGTATTCTCAAGAGACTTCAAATGTCAAGTAATATCAGTATGCTTTCTGATTTTTAAGCTTTAGGCTACATTCTGTTCATACCTCCAAACCTTTTCAAGCTTTTTTTCCACAAACATAAGATTTTGGAGTACTTTCTTCCCCTTTCCTTTAATAAAAGCTGAAGTTTTCCTGAAATCTCAAGACTCAGTGTACTGAAACCTTAAGAAATACACTAAATAGCATAAATCCCATGGTAAAATTGTAAGATTTGGCAACACTGTGTTTCTGGCACAAATGCACGATTATTGGCAGCTTCACTTCCACTGTTACCAGGTGTGATCCTCTTGTGGAGCAAGTTTCTCTAGCATGATGACACAGCTTTTTTAGAGCAGGGAGATTCCAGTTCTGTACTGGGACAGCTACAAATCTTGTCATCTGCAGAACCAAACCAGTTGGTGCATGGGATTGGACAGGGGTTAGCTAAACTAACCCCTCGTTAGCACTTCTGCTATGCCATGGAATTGCACTAAGGAACTTCAAGACTCTTTGTTAGAGACGGGGAGGAACAGCTTTAACTTCCGTTGTCAGACACACTGCAAAGGCATGCCTACACTGCTGGGTGACCATTAATAATGTACTAGAACAGGGAGCACAATCTGTAAGCCCCAATACACAGAAAAACTTTGATCCTTTTCTGGTGAATCTTCAGAAAATTCATGTGAACTTTCAGGCATAAGACAGAAATTACTGTAACTATGGTGTGCATGCTACAAGTCTGAAGATATTGCATTATACCAGTGCAAAGAATCAGCTCTTGAGAGGTCCCTGCAACATGTGGACACAGGTGTCAAAACCCAGATAATTTCTTTATTTTATTAAGGAAGAACCCAATAGATGTAAAATCCCTAGGCACAACTACTGGAAAGTATAATATCCATTAAGTTTATTAAAAATTCCCCGTGAAGCTCCTGCCAGCTTCTTCTGCCCAAATAAAACCTCTCAGTGAATGTTCCTCAGCCTTCAAAGTTCCACATGCACCAATACTAAGCAAACCATACATTGCATGAAATTGTTTCGTCCTCAGTTTTAATTTTCTCTGGGCATTAACAATCTTGGTGACTTAGGGCTTTAAATCTTTCCAAAGCCATGCAGGCTTTGAAGAAAAGATGATAATTCTCTGCTGAACAGGAAGATCTTTTCCCAGTCTAGTACACTTTCTGAGGTGTCAGAAAAGTAATATGAAGTACTGAGAACCATACAAAATACTGATTTCCCTCTAAATCACTAGACCGACGCTCTAGTTTAGCCTTGAAGGCAGTGCTGTTAGAAAGATTCTCACAAAATATTTGTTTTCTCTGACGCCAGGGCTGAAAATTGTCATCTCTTCAAAGTCTGCATGTACTTTACATCTCTTCTTGCTCTTTATGCATGTTTTACATTAAAAAATAGGAAATATAATTTTTTTTAAATACCGTTTGAACTATACTGTACTCTTCTAGCCCTACAGTCAAAATCATACAGTAACCTGGCAAAACTCAGTTCTGTCACAAGCAATTAGGATTTGGTAGGCATTCAGGAAGCAATGCAACCTTGCACAGGGATCCTCCCTGATATCTACACTAGGCAGGCAGTCTGCTTTCCTGCATATCCTTGGAAACCATCGTTTCTCACAGCTACAACTTCAGGGCATAAATGTATCATAAGGACAATTATGGAATATGAGGCTCTGATTCTGTCTACTTGAGCAATCAATATATTTTTAAGGATGCAGTGCTTGCAGTTCGGACACAATCTGTGAAGTTAATTTTTAAAGACATAGTACTGTTTACGTAAGAGAACTAAATATTACATTTCCATTGTAAGTGAGATCCTTGGTGCCCCCACTGACTGGAGAGAATATTGCAATGTATTCATTAGACTGGGATTCCATTCTTTCATCTCCTTTCAGGCATCGTCTTAATTCATTAGCTGTTGCTCGTGCAATAGGTTTACTTTCTGTGTAAGAAGAATAGCTGTGCAACCATAAGTTAAAAGTTCCTAAACAAAAACATGGCCAGATGCCTGGGTCACCCCATTTGCTGCTCTTGTAATCTAGTTTTCATTACTTCTCTGGATCTATGTGTGCACTTGATGTATCTGGAAAACAGGAGTTGTAAGCTTTTAAACTGAATAGGCCGAAAAAAAGAGGCATCCAAACTTAGTGATTTTAAACTTTTTTTTTTTTACAAAAACCAGTTGTCTGTGAGTCAGTTTGCTGATCTGTATGACATTTACATAAGTATTTACCCAAATCACCAAGGGTTGTGAATCTTCATGAATCATTGTTGGTGAAACACGTCGTAATCCTTGAATGAAGTGTAGCACATGCATTCAGAGTATGGATCTAATTAATGGCAGAAGATGAATGAAGAGATTTAAAAAATCACATCACCTTTTTTTTTTTCCCAGTTCAAAATTGATTTAAAATTTTTCTCTTATTAATGCAAATCTTTCTTTTTCACAGAGACATAACATGGTCAGTACACATCTTGGTGATGATTAGGACACAGTTTCAGCATATTCGAGTTAGTTCACTTCTATTAAGAGAAAAAGCAGGTATTGCTAGCATATAGCATTTGCATGTCTATGTCACTTTGTTTTACTCTTTCTATGTAGAAATGTCAATAAGAATGATTTAAATTAAAATATTATAACATTAAATGCTCTTAACTCATATGTAGACGAAGTCTTTTCTGACAAAATTCTTTGCTTCAAGAAATGGGTAAACTAAATGAGCATAGTGGCTGCTTCACTTAGCTGTCATCTCTCTAAAGGCTCTGTGAGTAAGCCTGACACACTTTATCTCTCATGTTACCATCATCTACATGCTTCTGTTAGTGTCTCCCATGTTAAACTTTATGGCATCTTCAGTCAAAGGAATACAAGTGAGGCAAAATGTGGGACTGGAAATGGACAAAATAACTAGGAGATTGGTTTAAAAAATTATCATGAAGCTTGTGTGCCCACTGCCCTAGTTGCTATAATATCAGTGCATGAGAGCCATATAATTCACCATCGCAGGACAATCTGTATTTGACATTTGTCCTAAGCCAGGCACAAAGAATTGCCAGCTGACAAGAATCCCTTCAAAAGGGGCAGGTGAGGAAATTTGAGAACAGCCTGAGAAGCTTGTCATTTATGGAGAGAGTAGTCTATCTCCTTCTGAGTGAAAACTAGAGGTATTGATAATCTGAACTACAGATTTTGAAAACTGAGGTGATAAAGTTCCTTATGTAAATAAGGAGGGTTTTCCTATTCCTTCCTTATCTTTTCTTACTACAACTTTTAAGATTATTCCAGCAGTACTAGGATTCTTAGGTAAAATGCATTCTTTCTCATGTCTATTTTAAATCAAAGAATACAAGTGTAGCTAAACTATTTCTGCCATCTCTGTATTGTCACAAAATGAAAAATGTTACTTGTTAAAAACGAAACAAAATAATACTATAAAAACATTAACTGAAATGTAAGTCCTTATGGTGCATTTAATAATGCTTGGGTGGCACATTGTCTGAGAAAATTGCTGGGTGGTGTCAAAATAGTTATGTTTTTCACAAGGACACAGCACATGTCCTTGTTATCAATTTCGTCTTTATCAGTAATTTCTGTAACAGCAAGAGCTTCTATCCAAGATAATAAGGACTTGAGCTTTTGATTTTTCACCAATATCTGAGCGAGGTATGTCGCTCGCTGGTTTTTCTGCTGCTTCTGTCACCTTCTTTCCAATGCTAAATTAATCAGGCAGGTGACCTTGCTGGTTTTTATTAAGCACAGCAGGTTGTATGAGCTATTGCTGGAAAAGTGTGACATTGCTCAACTAGTGGGGTCCTACATCTATTTTTTTGCTAATATGGTTTCACTGCTACTTCTAAGTACAGGCTATATTTCTGCTGTCATGCACAGTTTCTTTCATTTGCCATAAATTAAAAATAATTATGCTGCTAGAAGGAAAGTATAGCACAACAAAATATTCTGTAACTGCTTATAAACAAAAGAGATTTTTATAAAATGCTGGTTTGCCTTAACTTTCCATGAAACAATGATGCTGAACATAGGAGTCATAGTAACCTACTGGGTGAATGGGTACATCAAACTGAAATTTGACAACAGGGGTCTCAAAAAAATCCAGGCAAGTCTGAAATTGCACTGCATGACTACAGTACAGCTAGGTACCACTGCATGATTCCAGAGAATTGGCAGGAGGCCATCTGGAAACTCCAAACATGTTGGTCTGATCCCCTAAGTTTGCCATAGCAGTAAGGGAATAAATCAATAAGGTTTTCCATCTTACATTTTGGATTCCTCAATATTTGTGAACAAGAGCATGTCGTCTGGGAAAGTGAGGCTACTTCTGCAGCAAGGATCTGGATTTCATGCTCATGGTTCATCTTGCGTAATTATGAATGAATTGTCTTATAAATCTCTGTTCCTAGATTTATCTTGGGAAGCATAACTGAACTCTGCTCCTGAAGCCCCTGAAAAGTCCCCCAATTTAGAGTTTATTTTGTTCAGACATCTACAGCCAGCTCCTCTGGCCTGTTGTTAGAGAAGGTTCTGACAGGCACGGGACCTAAGGGCAAGGATCGGATGTGTTGGGGCTGGATATCATTGTGATGTAGTAATTAGAAACACTGCCGTGATGCAGGAGACAGGAGAAAGAACTACTTTTCTAGTTGCATTGATGCATGGAATTAAGCTTGAAAGATTACTTCAATGTGCAAAGCATGATGCAAATAAGAGAAGAGGTGGTAAAGCTGTAGTCTGATACCAACTGTTGAGTTCTTCCATTGAGCATTGGACCTCATTTGCTGATGGACCACACAGCCGTAGTGGCTGCTGGGACCTCCTCTGTCCCTGCCATTCAATCAGCTCTGCAGGGCACAGCACCTGCCAGCCAGGACCATTGGGCATGCTGATGGCAAGTGGAAGAGAGACTACATAGCTTTAGCTAGGAGGAGAATTAAATACCAGTCTGCTTTGCCTTAAGACATGAACAGCATTTCCTAGTCATTAAATGTTTAACACAACGACCCTGGTGTTTTCACCATACTTCTTGAATATGACAGTTGATTTTGGGATCAAAATGACTGAAAAGGGAGATTCAGAAGAAATTAAACCATGTCCCTGAAACAAGCATGCAGAAAGCTATTTTCAAATTAGGCATAGAAAAAAAATAGAAAAAAGGACTTCTGAAAACATGAGACTATTGGCCAATGTTGGGATGCCAGTGTGGCCTGACAGCCTTCTCACGGCTTCAAAGGTACATCTGGACAGCTGCATGCAGCAGTAAGGATGAATGAAACACAGACTACTCGCCTACTGGCACTAGATACAGCTCTGGGCAAGTAAATGATTCTGTGGATGCTGCAGACAGCAGCAGTTGTTCTCTTGGAGGGGAGAGCCATATAAATAGAATGACATGCCTATGATCCCGGTTAGCTGACTTTAAACTTTGAAGATCAAAAGCCTTCAGGATATGCTGCTGGGGAAGAAAGGACACTGAACTGCTTGACAGGTCGGTGGGATGGGACGTGAAGGGAGGATACTGTCTCCTTGAATACTGCCCCAGCTAGCCGGGACCTTAACACCTTGGAGATGTTTCCCGCTTTCCTGTAGGAACTTAACTGTACCGCTGGATTCCCCTGAAGCGCAGGCAGGTATCGCCTTTCCTTGGCAAGCGCGGGGAGAACGAGGTGGGGGGAAGGTCTGGAAGTCCAGGGATGAGAGGTTCATCCTGCGCTGGGGCGGGGGACCGCTGGCAGGCGGCGCGCAGGGAGCGCCCACGCGCGCCTTGGCTCCCGTCGGTTCCCGGCCCCTTCCCCTCCCTGCGGGGCGGGCTCGGGCCCCGCCGCAGCCTCCCCCCGCGCTCGCCGGTAGGCGGCACCGCCACCCGCCTTCCTCCGCCTCCTCCTCCTCCTCACCTTCGCCGGGCGCCGCGCCGGGTGACCCAGATCGCGTCGGCGGCGGCAGCTCCGTGTCCCTCCCGGCGAGGAAGGACAGCTCGGGACGGCGGCTGCGCTGCGCCGCGGGGATGGAGCGGCGCGGAGCGGTGAGTGCGCGGCGGCGGCGGGCCCCGGCGGCGGCCCCGCGGGTCGCTTAGCGACGGGAGGCGGCTCCGGGCATCGCATCGCAGCACCCTGCACCACTTCCCTCCCCTATTCGCCGGCCGGCGGTGGGAGAGAAGTTTTGCCCCTCTGAATGCGGGACGCTTTATGGAAAGACCTTGCGGCGTAAGAAAATTTGGAGGCGCTGAGTGGTTTGCGCATATGGGGTATTTTTAGTTGATTTTTAAAATTTTTAATTAATTTTTTTTTTCTAACGGCCCCATCCTTTCTAATTGTACAGGAGGAGGCCGGCACTGGGCGGCCGCCAGGTGCACGGCTCTGCGGCTCCGCAGTGGGCTCCGCGCCCTG
>VXBT01010822.1:124690-249781 GCA_013400235.1 Oriolus oriolus
ACTCAACAGTCAGATCACAACAAGATGGTTTTTTTGTGACAAAGGCATTTGAAACAAAGGAGCCATTTTAGAAACTGAAAGAAATTTATTTTGTGGCTTGCATGCTTTAGTAAATCCAGGTTTTCATTCTTTTCTCTTCTGCTCCCCCCCACCCCCATCCTCCACTCCCCGTTATTCTGATTTATCCTAAAATGAAATAGAATAGAAAAAATAGCATTTCTAAAATCCTGCATCATCACTGTGCTCTACAACAAGCTTACTGATTGCCTTCTGTTTCAAACATTTCATTGCGCATTTTTAAAGAATGTTATTTTGTACTGGTAGATCGATGAATAGTTGAATCAGTTGAGTGTGATAAGAACATTTCACCTCCCCAGGAACAGAACAGCAAAAGCCTCATTATGTGTAGTAATTTGGTAGGTGTTGCATGCTTGAATCTATTTAGCAAAGTGCAGGTTCAGATGAGACTTACTGATTCTTAGGAGAGCCTGCTTTTTTCTGACTGTCTTAAAAAATGTGGGCCACTGCGTTGCCAAACCAAACAGGTGGAGTTACATCTAGAAATATCCTTTGACTTGTTCAGTTCTCATAATCTGCATATCACTTTAAGCAATATTTCAACAAAAACCTAATGCAAAACTACATTGCTGTAGCAATTGACTTATCATCAAGGCTAATAGAAGCTTGGAGACAGGAAGCCTATGATTTTCAGGAGTGAAATCATGTGACAGCATCAGATGCTGTATGTTATCACTCTAAACAGAAAATGGGCAGAAGATAATTCCAGGAAAGCACCAAACAATGGAAAAAATGTGCAACAGAATGCATTTGTTAACTTTCCTACTGGTTCACTGATACACAATAAAACATGTTCTGCTAGTGTAAAAACCTGCTATGGCTGAGCATATAACCAAAGTGTCTACAAATCCTTAGCCTGCTGAAGTTTTGAGACAGGGCTTTATTAACCATGGGACAGCATCACATTAGCTTCACTGACATGTGTGAACCCAAAAATTTCCTGTGATCAAACATCTTCCTGTTGCTCTTGACAGGGAATTGCAGCCCCCTGAACTAAGTTATACTTAAGTGGAAAACTTCAGGACTGTGTTGCATTCAGTGGTTATTTTGTTATCTACCAACTTCCCTGCACAAATGGACTTGCTGCTGGCTGCAGGGAAAATGCTGTTGCGCAAATACTGGCATATGTAGGGCTCCAGACTGCTGCTAGTATTTAAATAATCTTGCATTTTAAAGCTGTGCAGAGAACCTGTACTTGCAGTTAAGCTGTGATCAGCTATAAACCAATTTAAACAAAAATTATGTTCAGTTTTACAGTCAAGGCATTTTAACTATACAGAGCCAGGCAAGCTTTATTTTTCCCAAGGGATCATTTGAAGTGTTAGCAGAAAATTGCAAGAAGAACAAGCTTGGGTTGCCTGGAGATCAAATCTTGTTGGATTTAATGCCCTCTGGCCTCTGGCTCATAAGACTACTTTTTTTTTTTTTTTTTTTATGAACATCTGCTCAGCTTTCTTGATTGGAAAGCTTCTTTCATTTGACATTCCTTTTAAATCCTTTGCTTGGTAATGCAGGGCAAAGGACTACATGAAATATGTTACTCTCCTTGAATACCAGCTTTGGGAAAGAGGCCTGAAAAGTAAACTCTAGAGCAGGGCTTGCTGGAATACTGAGAAGGAAGCTGTGTGGTGAGATTTCAAACAGGAAAGAAGGATAAAGTTAAGAAAAATAAATTAAAAATGAGAGTGATATAAAGAGATGTGGAGAATGTTTGTGGTAGTTCAGGACTGCAGCTATGGTTCAGGCTTAGCATCCTCAGCATCCATCTGACATGATACGGGCTCAGCCACCTAACTGAGCTCGAGTGCTGAGCTGTGCTGTACTGCAGGATTTGCCAACCCTGAGCTGGAGGTGGAAATTTTGCTTGTTCCTGCCAGGCAGTGGAAAGGGAAGTATGACAGCAGAAACTGTGGGAGCAGCTTCCCGAGTCGCTACTTAGTGGTACGTGTGCATGAGCACTCCTTTTCACAGCAAAATAAGCATTTTGGTGACAAACTGACCTGTCTGACCTTGCCTTGAGACAAATTATGGATATGTTTACACTAGTGATTTGTCTTGCATCCGGCTTAAGTACCTGACACATCCTCCAAAGATCTTCTCCGGTTGCCTTGCAGTGGTTCAGGTCTCAGAGCAGCCTGGCTGCAAGAGACCTGAACTCTCCCATTGAAACTACACCAGGACGTCTGCTTTGGGAGTGTTCCCATTCAATTACTGAGCCTTACATGAAAGATATTGGTTTCTCTAAAGTACCTGTCAGCGGTAGCCTATTGAGCAGTTCTCATCCATTTTAGCATAAAACCAGTGAAGAGCCCCACACCATCTTCATCAGCTTCAAATGTTTCTGGCAGTTTGTTCTGGAGTGCAGTATCTGATTCCTCTGCAAAATGTGAGCAAACACTTCTCAGCTTTCTGTTACAGCTGAGAGGCCCTTCAAGAAAATAGTTTCTAGCCCTCACAGTAGTTATAGTACGTGAGTGAAACAGAGGGTTTGGCATAGTGTTTTTACCTTATCCTCATCTGTCTGCAGATCTGCAGACTGAGCACTCCATTCTGGTTCAGACAGATACAGCCACAGACATCAAAAGCTGCCTGGGGAGCAGGAGAAATATGGCAGGTACAAAGACTGGAAGTGAAAACAATTAACAATATAAACAGGTGAAATTTCAACTTGTTAGAGCAAAGTTAGGAGGTGCAGTATACTGTAGTCCTCAGGACTGTGTCTGTAGCAAACTACGTACCTGTGAGTTCTTCCCTCTCCGGTAGGAAATTACTTCACAGACATTTTTAGTCTAAATATAGATGCCTACCCTCATGTTTTTGAAGCAAATCTCTCAGCTTTTGTTCTTCACCTTTCTTTGTGGACTAGTCTTGGAGCACCTGAAAATAAATAGGTGAAAACATTTTGGGAGCACACCAACTGCAACCTGGCATTCAGCACCAGGGACCAGGTTGGAGCTACTCCAGCATATGTACAGGGTGCTTTGTTTAAAAACAAACAGCCTTTCCCCATCCTATGTAGTTTCAATTTCAAGTGCTTGGCAGCAGCATTTCTGTTGGTCGGTGCTCTGCAGTGATGTAGCTGTAGCTTCTGTAGTAGCTATGTATTTTGCTTTTCCAGGGAAGGATACTCAGGTAAATTAAGGGACAAGACCAAACCCAAAACAATCAGTTATACAAAGTCCTGTCTCCACAGCTCTCTATATCATCCTTCTAACCTGGCCATGGTTAACCAATGTTTTCTGATGGTGCATAAAAAAGGCAGTTTCTGTAAAGAAGGCTTGTTTAGGACGGTGTACAGTTTGCTATCAATTTCACAGACATAGGAGTTATTCCTAAATATATATATATAATCTGCCATTTAAGCCCCTATTTTATGCACGTGCCCATGTCTGTGTCTCCAAAAAGTGAATCAATAAGTTTCCTAGGACCCCAAAACATAGTGCTGGGAGTTGCTCAATTGAGCAAGGGCTTCTGTGGCTAGTTACAGATTGTGCTAATAATGAACAGAAGCTTTCCAATTATTTTTCTTTCTTCTTCCTTTTTTTTAGTAGTCTTGTTAATATATTTGAAAAAATAAATTACATGCCTACCTTTCATTGTCTTCCAGAGTGACTTGGGTATTGGAACTTGTCCATGGCATAGCAACAATTTGTGACTACACTGATAATACTTGCACAGTCGTGTGGGTGTGTAGGTGATACAAATTGGGCCCCTCAGCCCAAAGCTGTCCTGTGGTCATGGAAAATATAGCCCTCTTCTGGCAGGCAGTTATAAGAGCAAGTCTCTTATTCCTTCTCCCACTCTGCTCTCACAAAGCCATATCCATATCAACATTGGCTTGGATGTGTGCCATCAAACAGGTTGTTCCTCTGAAACACTAAAATCAGTGTGGGGTTTGTTAATTTTGGGCTTGCTAGGCCCTCACGCTGTCAGTGTTAAAGCAGCCTGAGGAGAACAGATGGGTTGAAGGAGGAAAAAAGGAGTTCTTGCTGAACCAAGTGAGGAAGGGAAAGAAATTGTGGTGGTCCCAGAAGATGACGTGGAAAACAGGACACACCATAAGCACAAATTAGGAAAAGGCCACACAACCTACTCCCAACCTTTTCAAATAGGACTTCAAGAGTATCTCCAGTGGTCTGAGATGGTCATGTTCTTCTTTGAACCTTGTTTGAACCTTGTTTGTCCTGACCAACATCTGCTATGTTGTGCAGGTTACTATCTCAAGGATAAGATCAGTTCATATTACTGAATTATTATGGGTGTATCTGCTGCTAGGGTTCTGGAAATTTGTTTAATTTATTTCTTTTAAGAAGTTTTTCTATCACTTTACACTTATGAGGTAAAGAGTAAGACTATAAAAAATAAAAGTATGCTCAATTTTCGAAGTAGAAAGAGACTCTGAAGGAAGAAGACTTTTGGTGTTGCAGTGTGTTAAGAATAAATGCTTTATGGCAATCCTGTCAATCATCCTGTGCTAGTCTGTATTCCTCTTGGCTCCACTTTGTTCCTCTTCCCCTTTGGTAATGTTGTTGCAGGAATAGTTTTCAATGGTCTTCATGTTTCTTCTTTGGCTTTTCTTCCCACGTTGTCTTCTCCCCTCTTTCCAGTTTTCTACTTCAAATCTTTGCCAGAATCCTTTTCTGTCTGAGACTGGGCACCTAAAAGAAAGCAAAGGTCTGGTTGAACCAAGCAGGAGGTGAAAGAGGGAAGAAGAGCACCACAGCACCTTGCACTTCCCTTGTCACTCACTTTTTTTTCCTACTTGATTGAGAAAATACATTTTGTGCAATTATCACATAAGAATGGTTCCTACATCATGCTTGAAAGTGTTTCATGAGTATTGCTTACCAGCTGGTGTAAGTTCACTGACCTTCAAACCGTTCTTTCCATCTTTACCTTTTACCTCTTCATCACCTTTTGCTCTTACTGTGTCGTGTTAGTGTGTTTGTGTTAGGTATTTGTGTTTCTGTACCCCTCCTTTCTATGAATGTCCCTGTCACCAAACTCCGTCGTAGCTTGCTTATAGAAACAGTGTTTGACTTTGATGCTACTTGGAGGTATCTTAAGCTACAGAAAGGTGAAGGGAGCCTTAGTGGAGTCATTTTTACAGTTCTTCACAGCTCTTGTTAATAGAGATAAAAATTTGATAAGATACTTGTGACTCTTCCAAGTTGAACTGATAGTTGCTGGTACATAGGCCTGTCTGAACAACAGATTTGGATAGATGCCCTAGAGCGATATTTTTTAATTATTATTTTTTACTATATTTTTTTTTACCATATTGCCATTCAAAACTTTTCCCTGAAGAAGGGCTTAAACCTGGTTCAACCAGAGCATGGAGTTTTCAATACATATTAGAGAAACTTAGGAAAACTTTCTGGTTTCTGTGATAAAATAGATTATTTCTTCCACTTCTCCTCACTTCAGACATTGGTAAATCCGGAGCGATCTACCCTGCACATGTCCTTCTGGGCAGCAAATGCATAACCAGAGCTTCCAACAAGGTCATGTACTTGGAGTTGTCCTGATTTCCTACCCCCTGGGATGCAGAACATCTCACTGAGCAGCAACCAGGAGATTAAATTGTAGGCCATGAAGTTTGCAGAGTAACTGCAGTGGGATTTTAGATACTCCTGTCTGCTGAATAAGTTTGTTCCTCATTGTGGTCCCTCTGCAGGCTGCAGGACTGTAGGCAGCAAACAGCTGGTGCATAATACTTCTTATAGGATACCTATGGTTTCACAAGTGTGGTGCTTCATGACATCATCTAACTGGCTTACTGCATGGGAGGTCATAATTCTTGAATCCTGTCATAGTAAAATTGCAGAAGGAAATGCAGAAACTCTCATGGATCCTACTCACTTTACTCTTGGATCTCAGAGTTCAGTGGAAAAGTTGTCACTTCCATGCCAAAGTAATCTGGTGAAATGATGGGAAAATTGCACCATATGGAGAAATTTTCTGTTAGATCAGTATGAATTGTGTCTGATCTTCACCAGATTCCTGGGTAAATAAATTGATTTATTCTCCTCTAGCTCAAAAGCTGAGTTTGGCTTTTGTCCTGACACCTCTGGTATCCTTGTCTTAACTTTTTTTGGGGGGGGAGGGTCAGTTAACAAACTAAATCTCAGTCCTTAGTTTTACATGCTTTCAGGCTGATACTTGGTGTGAGGTTGTATTAATCTGATGGCTGAGTAAACTCTCCTTGGTCCAAACAAATATAACAGATGTTGGAATGGTAGGGGAATGGATAGAAGAATCTCTGGTGTAAATCTATTGACATTGCAAATCTGTATGTAACCTGTTGACAGGATGATATTTCTTCCCCACAGACTACTGTTTGTTAGGAATTGATAGGGCTCTAAAGCAGGTCTAGACTTCAGTTAATTTTGATGGCAAGGGGATACTTCATCTTTGCATTTTAACTTGCACCCTCCACTCATCTCTAGGCAATGGAGTGGAAACCAAGAAGGGAGGGGGAGCAAATGCACATCAGTCATTCACTTTTAGAAATAGTAATTTTGGGTTTTTTCCATGAAACTTCTGCAGTAATTAGTCTGGGAGGTAGCCAGGCAGCCTCTTTGGATTTTATGCATCTAGCCTTGTAGGATTTATTCTAAACTTGAAGGATTTTTGCTGCAAAGTGTGATGTTTTATTTAGAAGAGACTTCCTTGCAACACAAGCTGTCGTACAGTGTGTCTGGAAACAGAGCAAGTGGGCCAGAAACATTCCACTGGAAACCATGTAGACACATGTGAGCCACCCAGATGAAGCTGCTGTTCTCCTGGGTGAACTCATCAGTGGTCCAGTGAAAGTTCATGAGAAGTGACTAAAAATTATGCCTTTTTATAATGTATGAAGGAGGGCAGTGGAGGAAGTTGCTATATGTTGAAGATGGTTTTCAAGAATGAGAACTTAATTTTTGCTGATATGTCATTTGCTCAGTCCCCTTCTGGATAAAATACACTTTCCTCAATATGTAAAGTGAGCTTGTTAAGGATGGACACACTATAGACAGAGACAAGACGTGGGTAGTCTAATTCTTGTGGAATTTAGGCATCTGATTACATTTCTAGAAGTTTATGGTATTCCAGGTTGTGAAGAGCTTCCTCTAGTTTTTAACTTTGTATATTATTGGAAATAGAGTGGACCCAGCAAAGTCTTCACCAGTGACCTGAAGTGACTTCATATAGGTTTGTCCTCTACATCTTTCAACCTTGTAATAGAGCAGAGCTAACAGAAATTGGTAAAAGCAGATTATTGACAGAGTTCCTTGTGCAAAATGCATCTGTATGCATGAACGTCTCCTTCGTTGAGTTTTTGGGATTTAGTTTGCTTTGAACAGTTCAGTAGAGAACCACAGCCTTTTTCTTTTAAAGGGCGCAGATCGACAATGAAAGGTGGAGATGCTTCTGTGATGCTGAGTTTTGGTTTGATGTTGTCTTCATCAAACTGTGGGTTATCACTGAGCAGAAATCTGCAGAGGAATTACAGCGTGTAGGCTGAATTGAGTGGTGTTAGAGGTAACGTGCCGTGTGAGATTTGAGAAGTAAGTTTTCTTGAACCCAAATACAATCCCATGTGACTGTCTCTTATGAGAATTGTAAGGCCCTCTTGATCCTTCCTTATATTGGTAGTGCTTTAAAGAGGCGGTAATGGACTGAAATGCTAAGTTAGAACTACAAAATTAGAGACTTTCAAAGCACTGTCTGTAGCTTGAGAGAAGCTGGGGGTTTTGTGCTCTCTGACTCCCCAGCTCAGCTGTGATTTTAACCTTTTATTCAGGACTCTTTTTCTTTTTATTGCTTAATTGTGTGGTATGTGCTCATGCTAAAATTCAGTTAAATTTTATTTCACATCTAGCCTTGCCCTCACTCTCCTAGTGAAAGACAGAAATGTAAAATGTCAATGTGTGATGGAGATTAGAAGTGGAAAAATCTTATTACCTGTGACAGTGTGACTGAAGTGAAGTCTTGCTTATTAGTGTCATCGATCAAGTGTGACATTTTGTTCCAAGATTTTCTTCTAAAGAATGCTTGATGTTGAATACAGCCTCGTCTTGGGCACATGGAAATGAAAATACCCTTCTCTACTGAGGTGGGGAACTGAGCTCACTCCAGCATTTCCCAGGATGTCCTCTGAGCTGGAGAGGTCTGAGCAGTGTTCTTTCTGTAACATTCAAAGACCAATAAATGATTATGCTGTAACTGACATGGTCGAAGATCCTTTGTTTTTGCTAGTTTGTTTAATACACTTGAAGTGACTTTTATGCCATCTTTGGGCATGAATGCGAGATGGAAGATGCAAGTAGGTATGTGTCTATTCCATGGGATATCTGGATAAACAATACTTGCTTAGAATTAGAATGGCCTACCAAATTGGGGTCCTAGAGTTGTTGGGATTTTATTTGTATTCGGATTTTTGGTGTGTTGTGCTGATTTTGGCATGATTTTTTGTAGACTCTCGTTCTTGAATTATAGGACCATAATACGACTTGTTTAAGGTCAAATTTGATGGTGGAGGCTTGTGGTGGGAGTGGTGGGGAGAGATGAGAGAGGGAATGATTTTGTTCCATCCTAAAGCTAAGTTTGTTTCTTGGGAAACATTGCAAAGTATACAGGAATTTATTGAGAAGCAGGTAGCTATTAAACTGATAAAACAGCAGGGACTTGGTCACCCTGTCAGTTGTATCTCTATAGCCCTATAGTACTACGGGTATTTGGGTATAACACAGGATGTTTGAGATTGCCCCATGAGAGTGACTGTGGGGGAAGCAGAGAATCAAAGGCTGGAAGGAACCTCAGACTATCTCTGGCCCGGCTTCCTGCCCACAACAGGGTCAGCTTTGAGGTCAGGTTTCTCCGGGCTTCATTCAGTTGGGGCTTGAAACCTCAAAGTCTCTCTGGGCAACCTGAGCCACTGCCTAAGTGTCCTCTTGGGAAAAAGTTTTCCCTTGTGTCCAGGCTGAACCTCTCCTGTTTAAGTTTTTGCCTGTTGTTTTTCCCCTTCCTGTCCTGCACTGCTGTGAAGAGTCCGTCTCTTGGCTTTTCAACGACGTGCCCATAGGCACTGGAGGTGCTGTTGTGTCCCTTCAAAGCTGTCCCTGCCTGGAGCTGAACAAGCTCATCTCCCCCAGCCTCACCACCATCATCTCAGTGGCCTCTGCTTAACCCTCTTCAGTTTATTGGTGTCTTTTGTGTATTGCTGGGGCCCCAAACTAGGCACTGTCTAAATATGGCCCAGAGCACCGAGTAGAGAAAGATAATCTCTTCCCTCAATCTACTTACTGGCTCTGCTTGTGTTTATGCAGCCCAGAGTGCTGCTGTCTGTCTTTGCATCTGGCTGGCCTCCAGCCAGCTTGCTGTCCTCCAGGACCTCAAGGGACATTTCATAATGTGTATCAGCTATTCTTCCCCTTTCCAATTCCAGTTATCTCAGATTGGTGTTCAAGATACAGAAGCACTAACATTCCCGTCAGCAAAAGAAAAATAAATATACAGTAGCAAAACACTTTTGGTGACATAAGGCTCAAGCCTATTGTCCCTCAGAAATAAATAAATGTAGGCTTTTGAGGTGAATGAGGAGTAGATGCCAACCCAGGATACCACTGGAAAGAAAAGTGGCAACCTGAAATCAACATCATGGTGGTGGCATTCAGAAGAAAGTACTTTAAAATTGCAACAGCTAAACTTAAAAATTAATTACTTGGTTTGGGGTTGGTGTTTTTGGTAATCTAATGATCCACATAAAGTTATGTTATGTTATGTTATGTTATGTTATGTTATGTTATGTTATGTTATGTTATGTTATGTTATGTTATATTATATTATATTATATTATATTAGATTAGATTAGATTGTATTGTATTATATTGTATTTTATTGTATTTATTTTATTGTATTGTATTGTATTATATTGTATTATATTATATTTTATTATATTTTATTATATCATATTGTATTATATTATATTTTATTATATTTTATTATATTATATTAGATATATCCGGTATTATATCCAGCCTGCTCACATTAATGTTTCTGGTTTACTTTTTTTTCCTTCAGCACACCTATTCATTCTTTATAATTGGAATATACATTTTAAAGTGTTTGCAATATACCAGGTTGCAAATGCCCATTAGCTTGCAAAACAAAAATTGTGAAGGAAACTACCTTGGGTTTGTATTTTACTCTGAAAATATGGTGATTTATATTAAATAACACAACTTTTCCCGCAGCTGTATCTGCAGTTTTATTGAAGACAAACAAAGCAAACCCTCAGCTTTAAATAAAGAGGTGGCGTGTAAGGCTTACTCTTGATTTCTTTAAGCCTCCAGCAACTGTTAACCTTTCAGATTGATGCATGTCTCGCTATACTACTAAAAAGATCATAGAGTCACAAGAAATTCAAATAGTTGCTGTTTATGTAAGGAAAGCTTCATTTATATTTTGAGACAGATCTTGCAAGAGGTCTTTTGCTGTTCTATGTGATTATAGTAGTACTGCTTCTCTTCCAAGAAAAGCTGTGGTTAGTTTTAGGAGGGGAAACTGCTGTCTAGTTTAAAATAAAGTGGATGAAACAATTGGCAATGGATGGATACGTGGGTGTGTTGTTGGAGGGAGTAGTAAGCTGCTTTGTGGAAGTGATGTGGTATGGGATAAAATCCTGCAAGCTGAGAACTTGAGCGTATGGGAAATCCAAACTTCATCCTCACCCCATCATTCTCAATATAGAGCCTTAGAACATGAATGAGTCTCTTCATGTCAAAGAGTAAACTTCAAACATTGAATCTAGAGGTTTTCTGTAGTTGTAGGTTCAAGCTACTTCTAATGAGTTAATGGAAGATTGCTAATGAAGTCAAATCTACTTGTCTTTAGACTTATTTCAGCTGCATGACTTAAAATCAGGAAGAGCTGAAAAACTGACCACAGAAGAAGAGAAATATCTTGAGGGTTCCTTAGTGAGAAATTCTGTGTATAGCATGAAGCTGGAACATTTACTTAATCCTTAAAAAATCCCGCAGCTCCAAGTTCACGTGAGTGAAACAATATAAAAGCACAAACTCAGGCTCTGAGCAGTGGGTGGATGCTGTGGCCAGCTGGCTGCTCCCAAGCACATGCTGGCTCTGGCTATCCTGCTGTTGAGTCTTCAGAATTTTGTATTTCATTGTCTCCAAATCCATAACTGCTGTCAGCTTCTCAACGGAATTGTATGATTGTTGTGCCCTTTCTTTCAACAAATTCATAAACATTTATTAACAAGATTATCACTTGTTGATGAGAATCTTTTTCTCATGTGTCTTTCTTTTCTACAAGTGGACCTTGAAAGCCTTCCTGATCTGCAGATGTCCAACATGCTGAGGAAGGTCTTTCCTAAAGAAAACAGGAGGCTGAAAGTCAAGTCCTTCTCCCTGAATAAAAGTGATTGTGTGGCTTTTTGGGTTGGGTTGGGTTTTTTTCTAAGCACAACCAATAGCAAATGAGTTTTTGAGTGAATTCTGAATTGTTGATAGAACACACCATCCTAAGCTAGGGCTGTTCTTCCTGTTCACTGAGATGCTATAACAACCTCACTGGAAGTTAAATTGCACCTTTGAGAAATCTATTACATTTTGAGATAAAAAGAGATTAGCAGAAATTAGGTCTTCTGGCTTTACAGGTTTATGAATAGTTGAACTTAGTTGTAAATTGCGGTAACAATCTTTTTAAAGAGTTTAAATACTGTTTTCTTCACAGAAAATCTTTACTGAACTCCACTGGAGGATCACTTATGGAAGTATATGGAAATAGAGAATGCTGCCCTCCAGTCCTACTTGTTTAAATATGACTGTAAATTCTCACCTTCTCATTCAGCTTCTCAGTCTAGCCTGGATGTAAACAGCGTAATGCCGTGTGTATGCGTGCGTTCACAGAAGTGAATTGTTGCAAGAACTGCAGAGCATGGTGTTGCCTTCTATCACTGTACTTAGCAGAGGACAGCATTTAGAAAGGCTGTGTGCCACACACAAAAATTAAACATTTTACCTTATAAACCAAGACAGCAACATAGATACCCTGTACTTTTGTTTGAGCTGGAAGTCTTGCTTCTAGATCTTGAAGCCCTCTTGTTAATAGAGTCAGGTGGAAGTTGATTCCTTTGTGCCCCAGTGGAAGAAGCTGCTTTTGAGGCTGTGGCCTTCCTATGGACCCAGTTATTGGCTGGGACTGTACTGTAGGGAGCTGGCTGTTGAACTTGCAGGGTGAACTCACTCTCTC
Organism: Oriolus oriolus; assembly: GCA_013400235.1. Classification (NCBI taxonomy): domain Eukaryota; kingdom Metazoa; phylum Chordata; class Aves; order Passeriformes; family Corvidae; genus Oriolus; species Oriolus oriolus. Next base: position 137,024 of record VXBT01010822.1, read on the forward strand.
CAAGCTGAAGGGCTTTGACATTGACTTCTATGGTATCAAGTCTTCAGCTGTAAAGTTTCTTTCTGTAGACTTCCCCACACACATTTTAATTAAAAGGGAGAGAGCAGGGATAATTTATTCTTCTAATTTCAAGTGTGGGCTTTTGAAGAGATCCAAAATAGGCATTTTTAACCACTTGTCATGCTTGTTGTGTCACTTAGTTTTTCTTTTTTTTTTTTCAATCAACTACCTTCCTTTGAGTTTAGCTTTCTGTGTAGAAGACAAGGGTCTCTGAAAAGCTACAGAGATGCTCTAATTTTTAATGTGCATTCAAAACAAATTTATAATTTATAATTGTCCGTAGCTGGTAACTGTTCTTGAAGAGATAGTATCTTGAAGCTCCTACCATGCCATGCTTGTATGAGCCGTTTCTGGAGTTGGGGCAAGTGGAACTTCTCTTCCCTTTAAAGCAGTAATAATGAAGCAGCATAATTTTCAGCAAGGATCTTGGTCAGAATCAAGAAGGAGCTGACCTCAGAGACTGAGACTAGCATGCACTTTTAGAGGGGTTTGATTTGACAGCTTCTGGCACTTCTGGTGTGTTCCTTACACTGATGCCCTTATGGGTCAAATTTTGTGGTGGAGCTTCCTTTGTTCAAGTTGATGTTAAAACGCTGAGACTCAGCTGTGAGAATCTTTCACAAACTGTATCTTTTAAACAGAAAATTATCAGACTGGAGAAGGGGAGCAGGTTACATCCCCTCCAGTTTTTGCCTGTCTCCTGTGCTCGCTGCCATAGAAGACCTATCAAAAGCTGTAGCAGGAAGTGTTTGGAGCCTGCCTCTTGTGCTCATTAATGAACCAGAGTTAGCATCTCTGTGCCCTTGCAAGCAGGTGTCACTGCAGCCAGCACCAATTACAGCTGTATTCAGGGGACAGCAACATGATTCAGCCAGTCAAAAACAATATAAATGAAGGAAGCTTTCGCAGTTCAGGGATTATATATTTTTAGCAATCTGTGTGTGATATAATCCAACAAGATAGCTGTATTTTTCTGGACTTAAATGCTTGTTCTGCTCCTATCAGCAGGCAATAGCACAGTATAAAACTTGCAAGTTACAAAGAGGAAAGAATATGAGAACATGGTAGGGCAAGAAGATTTTTATCCTAAAAATGCTGATATGTCCTGCAGAAGAAAATAGGTTTGAGGTTCTCTAGATTTATAAATTTATGAAAAAAGAGGTCAGATTTCTTAAGGCCTTCAGCGCTTTTCAGCATGCAGTGCTAAGGAAAAATGGACTCTTAAATTATTTCTTAACAACAGAACTTTCATTCAGGCCTTTGTGTGTGCTTTGTACTAGTACAGAGCTTGAAAGCATGGTCATGTTCCCTTTAAGTGTTGGATTAAGTTGTCCCAGTAGCAGACATGTGTAGCAGGGTCCCATTTTCTGGCAGCAAGTAAAAGTGTTTTACTGCCTTTTACAGGACATGAAGCACAGTAATTTGAAAAATCTGCATCATTTAGTTAAATACCACTTGTATGTGAATACTTAATTTTAGAAACTTAAAATAAAGAGGTGGTGACTGGACAGAGTCTACAATACACAGGCAGGGTTATATTTATGAAATTTCTCCATGAATTCTTCCTGTTCTCCTCTGCTGGAACTACCTGGTAATCATAATGAACATTAACCATAGGACACCAGATCACAGAACCAATGGGCAGCCTGGTCAACTGTATTTTAAAAACTCCGAATTCAAGAAGCGTTTGGACAACACTCTCAGGCACATGATGTGACTCTTGGGGTGCCCTGTGCAAGGCCAGGAGTTAGACCCAATGATCCTTCCAACTCAGCATATTTTATTATCCTCTGGTATATATCATGCAAATTACGGTGAAAAGAGGACTTCTAACAGGAGAGTGAACTGAGTGTCTCCTGAAGCTGCCGCATGGGAGCTGCTGTGAACCAGACAGGTGTTTGAAGAGCACACGTGTTTGAAAATGTCTAGATACTTCTTCAAGCTTTCTCACTTACTTCTGTATTCTCATTCAAGTTTTTTACTTCTCTGAAAAAACACACGGATAGTATAGTCTGGTCAAAGTATTTCAAAATGTTTCCCTTGTATCTCCACAGATATTCGTTTCAAGAGAAATTTTAAAAAACTGAAGTATCCCTTTTCTTTTTTCTATCGGTAAATAAGTCTCAATTCTATTTCTACAGCACTAATATCACCTGTGAAGAAGAGGTCATCAGTGATCGATATATTACGGCTCTAGCAACTCAAACCAAACCATCACCATGAAACACTTCCTGAGGTAACTGTTCCATATTTTCTCAAAAGTACTGAATTATCCTAATTACTTTTATGGTGCAGTGAGCTTAGTGGTTTAGCTGTTACAAGTATTACAGAAGGTGTAAACTAGTTTATACTAGACTGCTTTCTGTTCACCTAGATTTCACTATTTAATTAAAGCTATTTTAATTTAAATTTTCCTTTGCAGTTCTTTATAGAAGCAAAGAATGTAGGAACTGTCTTGTGGGATTGGAGCAGTGATGTATTAAGTCAGTAGTGCCTCATATGTCAGGGGAAAATAGAAGAAATAGTAATATAGAACAGGGCTTGAAGAACATCAGGTTTTTTCCTTCCTGCTCTTGTCCACTGTCTGGATTTCTGGAGTGTTGTTTGTGAAAGACGAGAAGCTTGCTGAAGATGTGAAAGTGTTTTGAAGCTGATCATGTTCAATTTGCAGGAGAAATGTTAATTATTTGCTCCTACGTATGGCTTGCAGTTGTTTCCCTGTAAACCAGGGATAGAATGGGGACTTGCAGACAACAGATGTAGGTGCAGAAAGCCCATGTTGTATTTGTTCTGTAGTTGGTGGAGGGAGTTGAGCACTTCTCAAAACTAATACAGATCAAGAGCTTGATTTGTGTGTAAACCAAAGAAATCATATTCTGTCTGTATGGGAGGAATCTTTTCAAGAGGACTGAAACATATGCTTCTGTATAGAGCATCTGTCACTATATTTTTCTCCCTTTTTAGACTGCTTATAGGAAAGAATCTTACACACTATGGATATCAGCATCATTACCTCTAGGCTGATCATCTGTAATGATTTTGCTGCCAAGACAGATATGGCTTAAGCATTTCTGTGGAGTGTTTGGGCCAACTTGCTCAGGTATCTTGAACCAGCTGCAAAAGGACTCTGTAAGCAGGACATAGACAGACCAAAAGTATAAAGCAACTATTTGTTTGCTAACATCCACAAAACAGAGCCAAGGTTGAACTGAGCCTTAGTTTAAACATTAGTCTGCTCACCCCCTGATAGGCACCAGCCAGGAGGGAAAGAATTGACTCTTACCGCTCTGTGGCCCAGGTCCTGGGTGGTCCCAAGTCTTCCACCAATTCCATTGGGACTGGTCCAGTGACCTGAAGGTTCACAAATAGCCTGACTCACATCCCTTCACTGCTTTTTCCCTTTAGAGTTTTGTAATCTCATGTCGGAGCCTTTCTTCAGGAATCCTGCTAATTATTTCCTTCTCAACAGTCCTGCCTCTATAATTTTTACCTTTTTTGTCTGTACAGACTTGTTCAGCAGCCAAGGTCACAAATTGATGCCAAATAGGAATTGGTTCATGAGTCCTTCCTAAAGTGGGCTCTACCATCCTGTGAGAGGCGTGGGAGCCTCTGGCTGGGATCACAGAGGGTGTCACAGCTTGCCCCCGTAATGGTCTGGTATTTTCTGAACATAAAGTAATTTTGCTCCCTTCTGATGGAGAAGCTGAGTTGCTGACAACTTTTAAGCTGCCATTTCTCTTCCTGTTAAACTACCTATTCTGCTCACCTTTAGCTCTCCTGGCCCCTTGATGACTTTTCCATGTCAGAGAAAGAGAGCTATTTTGAAAATGTGGGCTCCTGAGGCTATCATGGAGAAACTACCTTCTACTTCTCTTCATGTTATTCCTGAAGTCAGTGAATCCTAAAAGATTTGAAAAGTCTTGTTGGTGCTAGATTCTCTTAAATAGTCAATGTGGATCTTCTGAAAAACAGTTGCTTATCTAAACAGGACAGTCTAGGACTTTGTTATGGAAAGTCCAGTATTCCACATGCTGAACAGAAAGTTGGATTAAGGGATGGGGGGGAGGAGAGTACAGAGCACCAAAAATATGATCACAGTGTTGAAATAGGAAAGCTATTTCTGTTTGCTTACAAGCATCTGGATTTTCTTATATTGTGTTAATCCTTTGACATGAACTGATAAGAGTACTACCCTCCCCATATTTTGTAAATATAGAAGAAAACCAGAGAGATTAAGAAGCAAAAATCCTCCAAGAAAAGCACTTACTGGGGATAATGAGTTCTGCTCTATGTGTTGCAGCCTGCTGTTGCAGGTTTGTGTGATGGGGAGTAAGGCAGTGAAGTGTGGAACTGCAGGGACATATATATGCAAGACAAGGATATTAAACCTTCCAGCTTGGAAATCAGTTGGAAAATAAACAAGTTAATGTATATTGTGTCCCCATGTTTGTCTGTTACCAATAGCAGCACCACCTGGGAGCTTAAATCATCCTTAACTGTTTGTGAAGATCAAAAGCAGGGCTGAAATGTGGAATTTTGATGGCAGGGACTGCTCGGTGGCACAGTGTCTTCCTTGTTGCACAGCATGGAACAGACACCAGAATAGCTGATGCTGATGGCATAGATTATCTCTGTGTTTAAAACCAATGAGTTTAGTCTGCACAAACTGCAAGTCATTTTGTTGATTGCAACATGGAAAATGGCATAAAACAGATGGCGAGAGGAACAGGGCTTTAATCTCTGAAGTTATGATAACCTTGACTTTGCTTTCTAAATAGTGACAGTACTTTACCTGTAGCAACTTCATACAGCAGCAGATATTCTCCTGGAGACCCAAGGAGAACTTTGGATTTCAAATCCATCTTATTATAAGTGTTTAGTGAGGTTGAAAGACAGCTCTGGAAATCATGAAGTCCTATCCCATTGCTCAAAGCAGGGTCAGCTATAGCAAGTTGCTCAGGGCTGCATCCAGACACATTTTGAGCACCTCCAAAGATGGAGATTCTGCAGCCTACCTGAAAAACCTGTTCCATTTCTTTAGAATCATAGAATTCCTTAGGTTGGAAAAGACTTTTAAGATCATTCAATCCAACCATTAACTCAGCGCAGTCAAGTCTACCACTAAACCATGTCACCTGAATGCCACATCTATGTTTCCTCTAAATATCTGCAGGGATGGCGATTTCACCACCGCACTGGGCAGCCTGTTCCAATGCTTGACAATTCTTTTTGTGAAGAAATTTTAAATAATTTTCAATCTAAACCTTCCCTGGCACAACATGAAACTGTTTTCTCCTGTCTTGGGAGAAGAGAATGACCCCGACCTGGCTACACCCTCTTTTCAGGGACTTTTAGGGAGTGATGAGTTTCCTCCCCTGAGTTTCTTTTCTCCAGGCTAAACACCNCTGAATGCCACATCTATGTTTCCTCTAAATATCTGCAGGGATGGCGATTTCACCACCGCACTGGGCAGCCTGTTCCAATGCTTGACAATTCTTTTTGTGAAGAAATTTTAAATAATTTTCAATCTAAACCTTCCCTGGCACAACATGAAACTGTTTTCTCCTGTCTTGGGAGAAGAGAATGACCCCGACCTGGCTACACCCTCTTTTCAGGGACTTTTAGGGAGTGATGAGTTTCCTCCCCTGAGTTTCTTTTCTCCAGGCTAAACACCCCCAGCTCCCTCAGCTGCTCCTCACAGGATTTGTGCTCCAGACCCTTCCCCAGCTCCGCTGCCCTTCTCTGGACATGCTCCAGCCCCTCAATGCCTTTCTTGCAGTGAGGGGCCCAGAACTGAACACAGGATTCGAGGTGTGGCCTCAGCAGTGCCGAGTACAGGGGGACGGTCACTGCCCTGGTCCTGCTGGTCACACCACTGCTGGTCCAGGCCAGGTGCCATTGGCCTTCTTGGCCACCTGGGCACACGCTGGCTCATGTTCAGCTGCTGTTGATCAGCACCCCAAGGTCCTTTTCTGTGGGCAGCTTTCCAGCCACTGCCCCCAGCCTGTAGCACTGCCTGGGATGGTTGTGATCTAAGGGCAGGAGCTGGCACCTGGCCTTGTTGAACCTCTTACAATTGGCCTTAGCCCTTTGATCCAGCCTGTCCAGATCCCTCTGCCGAGCATTCCTACCTCTAACAGACCATCACTGCCACCCAACTTGGTTGGAGAAAGAGTCTGTCTATTAAACAGTCTAGTAGTTGGAGTAACTCTAAATCCCTAAATTTAGACTCTTACGCTCATATTTCCAATTCAAGGCAATGTCCAAATGCAAATAGCTGGCTTAGGTTTCTTTTCTTTTTCAGCTTGCTCTGATATGAATTATTTCTGACATCTGAAATATTACTTATGAAAAAATAAAGCTGTTTCTCAGTTAAATACTTAATCTTTCAGAGCTTTATCTTTTTGTTTTAAAGGGGTTCTGAGGAGTCTGTCAGCAACACTTCTACTCTGACTGTAATTTATCTTAAACATCTGAAATAATAACAACTTGAAGAACCAACTGTAGTAGATGCTTAGGTTTTTTTCAGTAAATCCTAGAAATTTGACATCTCTTGATCTACTGCAAAGCAGACTGTAAGCACTAGCAGATTTTAAGTGTACTGGAGTCATATCAGATAAAATGAAAATCAAATCAGCAGACAGCAAGAGCACTGAATGTGTGGAAAGCTGCTGTTAAAAACTATTCTTATGTCTTCCCTAGTTGCCACAGTGAGTTGCTCCCATGTCTAAATGGGGAGATAAGGTGGATTTCAGTTGTCAAGTCTGCCAAGGCACAGAATAAAAGCAATTTCTTGTGTTTTAAAGGAGGTAATAGCAGGTCTGCCTATGGCAGAAATGGTGATTGGTACCTGACTTCTTGGTTGACCTTGTATACACACTGTAAATTATGCACATAAACGAAAGATAGTCAAGTTAATGAGCTCCTAACAGGGTTGTATGACTTGCTTACTCACCCATTTGGACAGCTTATCAGCCATGACTAGTGTGTCCTTGACTTCTCAAACTGTAATTAGAATTCTCAGAAAGGAAATACTGATGTGTACTGTACCGTTTTCTGAGATGAGTATGTCCTTCAGGAAAAATAAGAATCCATAGGACCTAAAACCGGTCACAAAGGGAAGAAAATGATGTTTAGGTGTGCTCAGTGACTTGTGACTTTTGTTTCATTCTTTTAAACTAGGGGCTTTGGGGGTGTGGGGTTTTTTTGTTTGGTTTGGGGTTTGTTTTGGGTTTGTTTTGTGTTTGGGGTTTTTCTGGTAGGGGTGGCTTTTTGATTTGGGTTTTTTGTTTTAGGGGTTTGCCTGTTTTCCCCCCAGTTTTAAGTCCAGTAACTAGTATTGAGTGTTCAGCTGAAGTTCTTCATTTTATCCAGAGTACCTATGTTTGTTACTAGCTCTGAAAATACTAAAGTACTGAAATTACTGAGGGAGGAAATAAGCACCTTTTATTTTATTAGTTTCAAAAATGTTGCACAGTAATTAATCTCTACATCCCTTCGCAAACTACTTCATGTTGCATTATACATACACCTTGCTATTTAGGTGAACAGATCACACAGGAAAGAGCTTCACAGAAATTTTAGGCAGCGTTGGAAAGTTTTGCTCGATTTTGCTTCCAACAGTTTACCATGGAGAAGGCTGTCTAGGGCCAGTCACCTTTAAATAAAAAGCCAGTTTTCATGAAAATGTGATGTCATACTGTCACTGGAGAGAGATGTAAATTCTAATAGCCATTGCCTGTGCCATTTCCATCACACTGTCCCAGCACCAGCTGGGCTAGTCAAGGGCAAACCTGGAAATCCCTTATTGAAAACCATTCACGTCCTTCCCTTTGCAGTGTTGGAGTGTGAAACAACATGCTCAGAGCTCTCTGCTGGTTGTTGCCACATGCTTTCTTTCCCCAGGCAGAGCAGCACGTGCTGTGGGAAATAGAAGTACTGTCACTGCTGCAGCAGTACTCTTACTTTGTGCTGGTTTTGGCTCTAAATTTCTCTGTGTCTTGCAAGGATCTGAGCAATTGTAGAAACCCTTTTCTTTGTCCTCTTCGTCATGGAAGAGAGCTCTCCAGAATCTCTTCTGAGCCCCATTATTGCTGATAGAGATTGTTTGCTTGATTGATTTTGTCATACAGCATCCTTGGCAAGGGAACCAAATGCTGATTTGACATCCTGTTATGCAGTTTTTTCTTTGTTTTACTTGAATAAATGTTCATATGAACTGTTTTCATGCATGTATAAACACAAATATGCAAGTCTTTACAGCTGCTTGGAATACAGGAGGAGAAAGAACTTGAACTGAAATAGGAAAGAGTAGAGTGTGAGTCTCTGAGGATTGCCTTCATTCCTGTAATATTTCTGTTCTTAGACCTCACCTCAGGATCTGAAATAATGCTGTACATGACCACATAAACTATTTTCTGTGCTGAGAAACCTGCAAAGGCAAGAAGGTGAGGAAAAACCCCACAGAACAAACAAAGAATAACAAACCAAAGGAAAAATACCCCAGAGGAGACTAAGTGGAGAGGAGGCTTGGAATTTAACTCTAAAACAAACCAGAAATTAATGCCACTGTGCCACAGTCAAACATATGGCTCATGCTGTGCTTTTGGGGGTTCCCATTCATGATAACGCTGTGTTTTGTTTAAAGTGTGTAGGGGCTAGCGTAAAATTTGTCTTGCATAATCACTAGTGTCCTTTTATTACAGGATTTCTGCAAGCAAGAATTCCCTTTTATGAACAGCTTGTGATACTTTATATGTCTTTCATGTTACAAATGGAAGGTTTCAACTATTGTAAGCTATTGTAAGAGATGGATGAGTAGTGGAAAACTGAAGGTACCCACAAAGGCTGACTTTCTTCTATAAGCTACTTAGTCAAAATTAGTGTGTGTTTGGTTTATTAGGAATAGCTGCTAAGCATATTTTAGTGAATCGCAGAAGCAGTGTTTGTGTGCTGTAGTGTCATGTTTTTAGTAGATTAACTTTTATTAATCTTTGTACTAACCAAAGCCAAAGCAGAACTTTAGTGGAGAGAGTGGTTGCAATTATGCAGTCACAGCTCTATCCCATTTGGAGTTTCCCTTGCCATTTGCAAATCTGTCATTGAGCCTAAGGCAAAAATATGAAATTCTAATGCACCTGATACCTTCCCTTCTCTAAGCCCCCAAAACTTATCCACAACACGCAGTATTCAATTATCCACAATATAGTAATCAAAATGTTTTTTAATGAAATGGGTTGTCATGTTTCAGCACTGGAGGCAACTAAGTATAGGCACGAACTTTCTTAAAGGACACGTGGTTTTTACAGGAGCTGTCTTGCTCACTAGAAGGAAATCTTACATGGACTGTTAACATGAAATTAAGTGAGTCTTTCATCTTCTATATAAATGAGCTCTCTGTATTTTTTGCTTTAAAAGAGACCTAAAGTTTGGAAACAAAGCAGACTGAAAGAAAGCAACTCTAATTTCTACTACAAATACATGATAACAACTCAGGATTTTGTTTTACTATACTTTACCACCTTCCAATTTGGTGTTTTCTCGTGCCTTTAGCCTGACTACAGAGCTGAGTTGTGCTGAGGAAACTAAAGAATTGCTCTAGGTTATATTTGAATCCTTCACGGATGCAGCACTACTCAAATCTGTGAAGGCTGATATCAGATGTCTACTGGAAAACCAAAATGCCCAGTGTTGGCCTATGGGGTTTTCCAAGCCGGTATTAAAGGCTGCAGTTGAAAGTATTGGTTGACTTTATCTGAGATTGATTCTTTGACATACTTACATCCCAAAGCCAGTTGGATGGGGTTTTGAGCAACTTGGTCTGGTGGGAGGTGTCCCTGCCTATGACAGGAGGGTTTGGAACAAGATGTTCTTTAAGGTCCCTTCCAGCCCAAATCATTCTATGTTGATTCTATTATTCTGTTTCTGACTGCTGGAAATTTAAAGAATGGCTGTTTGCCTGATGATGGCCTTGCCTCCTGGTACTTGGTGTTGTTCTTAATGCTGAAGGTGATAACCTGCTCTGAAAGCACAAATTAGATCCTCACGGTAGTGTGTTCTGGCACTGGAACAGGTCTGATCTTGAGTCAGGGATGAGGGGGTACCCGAATACTTTGATGTCAGCACCTGAAACTTCTTTTTTTGTCTAAACTTGATTCCATCATGGGGCTGGTTCCTCATTCTTTAGTTATCAACTTGTATCTAAAATAGAGGCTTCCTGTTGCATAAAACCAAGGAGGTTTGCCTGCATTTGGAGTACTAAGTGAATTAACTAAAAGTCTGAAGATAAAGTGGATGCTTTTAAAGCATTTTAAATACTTGTGTGGATACTTTCCATTTAGACATAAAATGTCTTTAGTTCCCATAGCTTAATCCCCCTTCAAAGATGATTAAGCTGAAGCTAACATAAAGTAGATTAAACTCCTGTGTGGACATTAACATGCCTTAATTCATCTTCCCTTCCTTGGACATCCTTCTACACCATGCCCTTCAGGAAGTTTTTAGGAAGTGATGGAGCTCTTCAAGCTTTACATACATACATACATATACATATTTATAACTGATTTGAGTTTCTGGAATTCAGTATTTTGAAATAATCACTGCAGTCTATTGAAAAGGGTAATAGATTCTCATAAGAAATAACTATCCTTTGAAAGTATCAACAGCAGAAAATAATTGGCTAATGATGAATGTGCATGCACATAGGCTTAGAACATAATGGACCAAACTCTTTATGAATATTTATTGGCAAGCTAGCATATCAAAGTTGTATTGAAGTTTTCCTATAATACAATCACAGAATAGGATCACAGAGAGGTTGAGATTGGAAGACACATGTGGAGGTCATCTAGTCCATCCCCCTGTTCTAGCAGAACCACCTGTAGCCAAGGACCATGCCCAAATGGCAGTGTTCCTAGCGTTAGTTCTTTGCAATTTGTCTTTTATGGGATGTGTTTCTGAACCCAGGGACTGTGGGTGGATCCACGTGCACCCTAGGAGGTTGACAGATAGTTGAGTAATGTGGCAGGATCTGTGCCATCATACCCATAGAAACAAGAAAGATAAATTATTTCCAAATAAGTTGTTTCCCATTAAAATATGGGTTTGGGGTGTATTGCGTAACTGTGGTAGCAATATGTGGGCTTTGGTAGCAGCTGTAACACTAACCAAGTTTATAAAATAGAGTGTTTCTCATGTACACAGCCTCTTTCAGGCTTTTGTAGGATCCCAGCTGAGCCTAGGAGAGACCTTAGCAGGTCTCCGCTCCAACCTCCTTCTCACAGCAGGGTTAGCACTGAGGCCAGGCTGGGCTGCCTGGGGCTTCTTCCAGTCAAGGATTAAAAAACTGAGGAAGGAGACTGCACAGCCTCACTGGGCAGCCTGTGTCCTGGGACCTGACTGTCCTCGAGGGGAAAAAGCTTCTCTTTGCAAGGCTGATTCTCTTGCGTTTCAGCTTAGGACTGTTGCCCCTTGTCTACTGGCACTGCAGTACTGTCAAGAGCCCAGCTCTGTTTCCTTCAATGTCTTCCCACAGGCACTGGGGGCTGCTGTTAGATCCCCCTGGAGCTATCTCTGCTTTAGGTGGAACAAGCCCATCTCTCCCACCCTCTCCTCACAGGATTTGTGCTCCAGCCCTACCATCTCCACTGAAATACATCCAGTTTGTCAAAGTCTGTCTTCCATTGCTGGGGCTCAAAACTAGTTGCAGTAGACAAATAAGGGTTTTCTTGGCTTGCTGCCAGTTCTGTAGTTTGAGAAATTGTGCAGCATGAGAGCTTGGGAAGAACCGGCAATCCTCAGGACAGGTTCTTAAACACCTTTTCTTCTGAAAAGGGAGAAGTTTTGATTGCCTTAATTTTCATTCTTGGGGACCTGACATGAATGCTGTCAGGATGTCAGGTTTGTCAGGATAACCAACCACTCTGTTTGGAGCAGATGGTTGCTGAGGCAAAACTAAACCAGTGTGTAATGTCTTCTTGGATTCTCAGCATCCATTATATCAGGGTGAGCTGTACTCCCTGCTCATGTAGTCCCGTTTCCCCAAAGCATTGGTAGGAACTATACAGTCTTTTATGTTAAGAGGACGAAGAGTTTCCTATAAGTATTCTTTTGAAAACTTTAGAGTTTACTTATCCTGTGCTTCTAGTTTTGGTGCTTTCTGTGTGGGTTGTTCCGTTGGCTAATACTATAAAGTGTGATTTAACATTTACTGGCATAAATGTTTGTAGTGTGTTTGCTGCTTTTGCTCTAAAGGTGCCCTTAGGCAGTGGGAATTTGGGCAGAGGAAGTACTCTCTGTTTGGGTGGTGAACATGTTGAAACAAACTCTGCTCCAGACTCTTATTTTCAGGCTTCTTGTTTTGCCAGGATGTTCGTCCAGGTATGCCTGTACTTCTACTGCAAATGCTTGTGGCGCTGCCTGAAATTCGTGGTCAGGAAACTAACAGGTCAATGTGAATTGCAAAGGATCTGTTACAATACCAAACCTGGAGCTGCCAGAACTATGAAAATAGGTAATTGCAAAATATTTAGCTCTGCATGCCTTTGTTACTTTCTGCATGTGTTAAAAATAGTATGACGTTGTTATCAGAAATAAGTTGTTAAATGGATCCAATGTAAACATGCTTGTCTGACATGAAGCTTTCAAATACTGTTCCCTTACAGAGGCATCCCTGAAAGGTTCAAAAAGTAAGGTGAGTGAAAGATCTCGTTATTCACCTTTTCTGTTGTGTCCTGTGCTGTTGGTCTGTTCAGTCTGTTCTTTGCTCACTCCAAAAAATTGCTTTAAGGTTTGATATGATTTTACATTAAAACCATTTTCCACTGAAGAGGGTCTTGTGTCTGCAGTAGCAGTTGGTCTTGCAAAGTCGGGTAGAGTGTCCTGTGTTCCAGGGACAGGCCCACTGTGGCAATGATGGAATCAAGGGAACAATTTGCCATGATGGAGATGATGAGAGTGAAGTGTTGTAATTTAGGGTTCTTGGCTTGATTCCTCATCCTGTCTTAGAATATCTATAATCTGCAGTCAGTGACTTGCAAACTTAGAAGAAAAAAGTCAGGTTTCTTGTCTGGAAAACAACTTTCCCAACTTCGTTCCCTCCTTTCCTTTTAAATACATTAATGGAGAAAAGCCTCTTTCACTTCATCCTTTTCCTGTACTAGCAGTTATGGTAACCTAAGCTCTTAGCTCTTCTCTAAGGCATTTGTGTGTATGTTAAATAGCATCCTTCAGCCTTTCAACTCTCTGTCACAAAAGTCAGTGATGTTGAAAAGCTTACCTCAGCATTAGCAAAAATGATGTCATGGAGCTCTTAGTTCAGCATAGTTCTTCCAAATGTATTTCTAGCACGAACAGAAAGGCAGAATCTTATTTAAAAGCTTGCATTTAAGCAATTGTGTAGTTTTCAGACAAATCACAAGAAAGTTGAACCTCTTAAATTTTCAGGTGGCATGTTGGTTTTTGAATACTGAACTTCCAGGGGCATTTCTGCAAATAGCAATTATGTGTGAAAGAAAGGAAAGAATGTTTTGCTGTGTTACTGCAACATGTTGGGAGAGGGAATGTCAAATGAAGGCTAGCAATTCCACTGTAATTAGGGGGATGGTCTGAAGCTGCTTCTTGATCTGCACTGAGGCCTTTGATCATCTTCACTGACAGCCGCCACAGAAGTGCAATAAACTGACTACGAGGGCAAAGAGACTCGAGTTCTTACAGGGCAAGTGCTCTGAAACGAGTCAGGAGGGTTGAAGAGTTTGGAAAGATGTGCACATGTGTTGAGTTGGGTCTTCTGGGCTCTTAATGTAGAAGCTTTCAGGTATCAAATTTACCATTGTTAACTTCTGTCAAGTAATAACTTCTACAGGAATTAATATATGTTTGATACCTCTTTTTAGCGGCTGCAAACATCAGTAAATGTTCACCCTGATGCTATTGAAAAAACCATAGATGACATCATGGAGCTGAAAAAGATTAATCGAGATATAAATCCACAGTAAGTTCATCGTTTCCTTACAGAGCAAGTGGGAATTACTGATTTCCTCAGTGCCTGGGTCCATGGAGAACTGGTTCTCCATAGTTATTGTGGCACACAATTTAATGATGAATTCTGCCTCTCAGCATAAAATTCTAATTTAAGCTTTACTGTCAAAAAACTGATGTGAAAGTGAATGCTCTTTTATGGTGACTTAATAGGCAAATCCTGAGTCTTCTATCTGTCTTAGTATATTGTTGATGCATGGATATATGGGGGTCACTTCCCCAGAGACAAAACGCCCCCAAACCAGGGGTCCTGTCAGGGACAGTGATGGCTTCTTAGAAAGGCTGTATGTGGCCTTTTGAGTAGGGAAGATATCATCCTGTTTTAGCTGATACAAACATACACTGGTTTGCATTTTAAAACTGCCTTTAATTATCCAAACAGAAGTTTTAATCATTTAACATAACTGATATTTATTGTTGTAAGAAGAGATTGACACCCAACTATTAAATTTACAAGTGTGTATTTCAAGAGTAGGTGATAACACTTTTGTGGTTGCCTTACCTCTCAGTTCCTAGCATAAGGCACAGGATGTCTAGGTCAGGAGTCAGTAGGAGGTAAGTTGAGAGCTGTATTATCCAGATGATCAGTCTGAGGTTCACTCCTCTTCCCAAGCTTGAAGTTGATATACATAATTAAAAATGGGTATCCACAAATTGATAGCTGCTTTCCTTTAGGTGGTCAGCAGCAACAACAGGTGAGGTGGTTCTAAGATCTTGCTGCAACAACAAAACCCAAAAGCTAAGTTAGAAAATCATGATTTTTATTTGTCTCATTACAGGAATCTCCCTCTCAGCCCTGCCCCCCACCCCCCCCCAGTAGAAAGGCCAGTAACTGGGTAGTCTTAAAATGAGGCTTCACTGATCATAAAGGAAACAGAGTACACTGTGCATCTCTCTAACTTGACAGACAACCATTGTGATGGTGACCACAGTCCCAAGAACTGAAAAAAATAGTGACTCAACCATTAAAGAAGGGAAGAAAGTAAGAGAAACAAAACAAAGAGAACTCTTCATTCTCATAGGTGAGAAGCTCTGTGAACTTTTTCTGGAAGTGAGCACAGAGCTTTTCCAGGGGTGCCTCTTGACCCTGCCCACATGCTCTTCAAAGGGAGGATGGTGAAAGACCAGCTGCTTCAAGTGGATGTGAGGCCTTTCTGAGAGGCTGCCGTCTGAGGAGGGGGTGACAGCACTGGTACTCTTGTGCTGCACAGGATGCTGATAGCTAAAATTCAGAAAAAAATCTCCAGAAATGGCAAAATTAGTGTAGGAATAGGACTATTCCTACACTAAATATGAGGAAAAATCCAAAGGATGTAAATGTGCACAGCTCAGAGCCTGGCCTGTGGACATCAGTAACTGCAGTGTTTAGCAATCAGGGTGATCCAAGTACTCGCTTTTCAGTGTTGGACCCTTGGGTAACTGGGTGGAATGATTTCAGGAGAAAACAAGAAATTAATTATTATTTTGCATGACACCAGAGATCACCCTCTGATTCTCCTCATGGCATGCTTTTGGCCTCTGAAGAAATGTTGTCCTTTGGAAGAGAGAGAGAGCAGAGGTGCAAATGGCTTCTCCTTGCTTGAAATCAGGACCCTAAACATTAGGTTACATTTTGAGTGATCTGGTCCTTCCAGTACCTGAAGGGACCCTACAAGAGAGCCGGAGAGGGACTTTTGGAAGAGCGTGTAGTGACAGGACGAGGGAATGCATTCAAATTGAAAGACAGCCGGTGTAGATTAGATGTTAGGAAGAAATTATTTACTGTGAGGGTGGTGAGGCACTGGAACAAGTTGCCCAGAGAAGTTGTGGATGCCCCATCCCTGGAAGTGTTCAAGGCCAGGTTAAGTGGGGCTCTGGACAATCTGATCGAATGGAAGGTGTCCCTGCTCATGGCAGCAGAGTTAGGACTAGATGGTCTTTAAGGTCCCTTCCAACCCAAACCATTCTGTGATTCTACAATAATATTTTTTTTAAAAATACCACCACAAAGGGAAAAAAAAACCTCAAACAAAAAATCACCTGAATTATCTATTTTTTGATCCATGTGGTGTCCATATGCTTAGCATAGGACAAATGCTTAATTGTTTTTAGACTAGAACCCTTGCACTCAATATTTTACTGTATTTGAGTCTTTCATCCCCTTTCCCCCTTGCACTCCCTCCAGTCTGGTAAAATATCTTTTTAAAACGGTGAGGAATAGGGGCCTGAAATGTGCAAGAAGATGCCACATACATAGATACACACTCTGCCACTAAATTGGTCCTTATATTAAATTAATCATATTTCTGCTAAATTTTAGACATCTGCACTGAAGTTTTATGTATGAGCCATTTATTTTATGCTGAAGTTTTCTGGAGAAATTTGAGCAAAAGCAGGTCAGCTGTTTCTTTAGACACTATTAAGGAAAACCCAATGCCTTTCCTTCTCTTGAACATAAAAAACCTGCATCCAAACTGTCTTGTTTAGAAGCTCTGGCCTTGTGTTGAATAGCAGAGACTTGAAATCTCCTGGGGTAAGGACAAGGGGACATGTGTCATACTGTATGTGTTTCTGCAAATCTGTATGCAGTCATTTTTGTTAATGTGGCATCTTTGCAGAGCTGAACTAGCATCCCAGGGGTGCTTGCACTGGGCTGTTTTTGACGGCTGTGTGATCTGAAGAGGAAGAGGTGGCCCACAGTAATTTTCATTTATCAATGCCTCTTAGATAAGTGTGTGTATTTAGCGGTAGGAGCAAGTAGGTTGAATAACCTGGTGGTGACATGTGCAGTCTACACTAACTATGGAAGCAGAGATAGAATCACTGAAAGGCTTGGGTTGGTAGAGAACTTCAGGATCATCTAGTTCCCCTGCTCCAGTTTTGGACTTGCCTCCGACTGTACTGGGAGCTGAGTACAGTGCAGGTGCAAGCCCAGGTACAATACTCCTGTGCTCTGAGAAGTGTCACAGCCAGCACAAGGATGACAAGGACAGGTGTGGGACATCAGCAGCTCCCACATCCTGTGTTTTGTAAGAACAACAAAGCCTTAATGAAAAGGAAAGTGGGGAATCTAATTCCACCCCTCATTCCCTCACCCAAATAACATTGCACGGAACTTTTGACTGCCTTTAGATAAAGTGCAAAAGTGGTTTACTTTAAATGTGTTGTGCACTTTGGATCTTAAAAACATATATTTTTTTAAATATAAAATTGCTCAGCTTTGCCACAGCCTGTGCTGTGCTGCTCTAAGCTATTCTGAGCCTACAGAGAAGTTAAAAACATTATGGCTGTGATTTAGTGATACTCTACAGCAATTCACAGTCTGTCAGGCTTTTCAGCTTTCTTTGAAAAACAGCCTTTGTGTAAAATTGGAGGCTCTAGCAAGTGAAGCATGTAAAAAAAACCAAAAAACACACCAAAAAACACAAACAGCAAAGGGTGGAAAATGCTGTGCAGCTTTTTCTATCTGAAAGGGTTATAGCCTCAAATGGGATAAAATAGCAGCGTGAGAAATGGACTAATGCTGACATCTCTGATTCTGTAGATTAACCATGGAATCATTTAGGTTAGAAAAGGTTTAAAATCCTCAAGTCCAGCAGTTAACCCAGCAATGCCAAATCCACCGCTAATCCATGTCGGTAAGTGCCACATCTACACACCTTTTAAATACCTCCAGGGACTGTGACTACTACTTCCCTGGGCAGCCTGTTTCAGGGCTTGACAAACCTTTTAGTGAAGAAATTCTCCCTAATACCCAATTTAACCTTTTTCTGGGGCAACCTGAGGCCATTTCCTCTTGTACTGTCATTTGTTACTTATGAGAAGACACCGACCCCCGCCTGGCTACACCCTCCTTTCAGGCAGTTTTAGAGAGTGATAAGGTCCCCCTTGAGCCTCCTTTTCTCCAGGATAAACACCCCCAGCTCCCTCAGCTGCTCCTCACAGGACTTGTGCTCCAGACCCTTCCCCAGCTCCGCTGCCCTTCTCTGGACACGCTCCAGCCCCTCAATGCCTTTCTTGCAGTGGGGGGCCCAGTGCTTTGACTTGTTGAATCTCATGCAGTTGGCCTTAGTCCATGGATCCAACCCATCTGGATCCCTCTGCAGAGCCTTCCTGCCCTCCAGCAGATCAACACTCTTGCCCAGCTTGGTATCAGCTGCAAACTGACTGAGAATGCACTTGGTCCTCTCATCCAGATCATTGATAAAGATATTAAACAGAACTGGTCCCAAAATGATCCCTGGGGAACACCACTTGTGACCGGCCCCCAGCTGGAGGTAACTCCATTCCCCACCACTCTGGGCTTGGCCATTCAGCCAGTGCTTTACCCAGCGAACAGTGCACCCAACTCGAGCCTCGAGCAGCCAGCTTCTCCAGTAGAGGAAAACAGTGTCAAAGGCCTTAGTAAACTTCAGGTAGACGACATCCACATCCTTTCCCTCATCCACCAGGCAGGTCACCTTGCCGCAGAAGGAGATCAATTTAAACAAGGAGGACCTGCCTCAAAAGACAAGCAGTGAAAACCCGTCCGTCCAAAAAATTTAAGAGCGTTAGGGAATAAACAAAATGTCTCAGTGTATCAAGCACGACAGATGAGGAAGCTGTGCAACTTAGTGTCAGTGCAGCCTGCGTTCCACAGAGGAATAAGGGTGCGCACTTAGCTTGCCCTCCAAATTCACACTAGGGTGTTCAAATAATTTTAGACACAATTAAATATTAAAGGGCTCATCCCCACATATAAGCAAATATTTCTATGAGCATGGGAGTTGCATACTGCATGACTTGCATTTTGTATTCTAAAACCTTAATGTAAAGCTGGTGTTTGGTGCAGGGTTTTCTGGCAGGTTTTTTCAAGTTAGGTTTGGGGTTTTTTGAGGGTAGTTATTTCATGTGTGTTGGGTTTGGTTTTTTTGATGATGCATCAGGAAATTTAAAAAAGGAAACACAAAAATCTGCATTATAATGAAAAGAGAACCATTATGATGTTTCTTGGCATGAGACAAAAACGAAATCTGCCTGGAGGCAGATCTTTGAAACTATATTACTTCAGGGTTTTGGCTTCTTTATGCTAGCTTTTGTGGCACAGAAGCAAAATGATTATTTTTAACTTTTTGCTGAGTTTTCTCTCCCCCCTCAACCCTTTTCAAGTTCACATCTCTGATCCCAGGGAGTTGTTTGAGAAGCTGTCATTGGAGCGAGGAGAAAGATTCAGTAATGTGCTTCTTATAGGCATTCAAAGCTGCTGTGTATAGTTATAATGGGATTTCAATGTGAAAAATCACTGTTCATGGTTTTGAAAAAATCCCAAATATTATCATCTAAGGAGGGCACTAAATGAGACTATGCATTTCACAATTCCTTGTTTAATCTAATATTGATCTCTCGGAAATTTTCCCATCGCAGTTGAAGTGTTAGACTATCAATTCAGGGATGTAACACTAGTTGTGTGTATTAACTGTGTGTGTACATGGTAGCGCTGTTTCGTGGCCATACGTGATTGAGTCGGAATGTGTTGCTCTCCCCACCCTCAGGTTGGGAGTATCTCTTCAGGCATGCCTGCTGCAGATTGTGGGGTACAGAAATCTTATTGCAGAGGTCGAGAAGCTGCGCCGAGAGCCTTACGATTCAGAGAATCCGCAACACGAGGAAATGCTTCTGAAGGTAAGCACTGAAGAGGTACTTAGAGGGCATCCTGTATTCATGTCAGCTCCCAAGGCTGCTTCATAAACCTCGCTGAAACATCCAGAGCTATTGTCACCTTCCTCCATTGTGTACCTGTTTGAAGATAGGACTACACAGCAATATAATCTGGTCTGGGTGTAACACCTGCCAAGCAAGCAGCTCACTCCCTGGTTGATAAATGAATTTCCCTTGGCTGGACTATATCTAGGCACTGGATACGCAGCTCTTAGAGCACAGAGCTGTTTTCTGCAGTGAGCTCTGGAAAAATAGCTTTATGTCTTACTTCGGTACACATTTCTTCAACACAAGAAGGATATTTTTCTCTGTTAACCAAATTACAAATTTATTTCTCCGATTTCTTGTATTTTTGAAGGCAGTGTCTGTGTATACCAATGGCAAACATCTATTTTTTATTGTGTGAAATGGAAGAGTGGGAGTTGATGACTTGCACATTTGTAGTTACCAAATATATTTTCAAATGAAAACAAAATGAAACTATGCTTTAGGTAATACATGCAGAGTTATGAAATCCTTACCAAATGGGTTTTACTTCCTTCATGCTTTCAGGAAAGCCTTGCACTGGAGCAGATAATAAAAGTGGTTTTTTTTTTCTTGAAACCATAAGCAGAGGAAGAGCTAGAGAGTTTTTATATTAGAAGGAAACTGAGCAGAGAATAAAGGGTCTGGAAAACCATCTAATAGCAAGCCCTGGTCCTGATCCTGGTTTTAACCATAGCTATTGCAAGATGCTTCAGAGGAATGCCAAGAAACATAGAATAAGTGATAGTGAGCTTATTAGCTACAAGCAAAATGCCTTCTTAGAGAATTTTCAGAGTTCTTATAAAAATATGCTACCTGTTTGGTTGCGAGGGGTTTTCTTTTTCAATTTTTTAAAACAAAATTATTGAAAACTTTAACAATACCACATGATGATGTAGATGTCTTCCATGCTCTAGCTTGCAGTGCAAGGCTTTGCACAAGTTACAGTGAGAGCTTCTGGAAATTTTACCATCGTTACTTGGTCTTCCAAAAATCCCAGCAGGCACATTATAGAAGCACTGTCAGATGCAAGTAACTGCTTCAAAAAATGCCTCAAATGGTCAGGGTTCCTTCTGGTGTCTGGAAAGCTGCCTTTAAGGTTTGCCCGCTCCTGGGATGTGGGAGTCTCACCAAGGAGTGGTCAAAATCCAGAGCTGCCCTGGAGTGTTCTTACCATCAGGTAGACTGGGGCAGATGGGCTCCTTCTGTTCAAGTCCTGTGCAGCCAAATGCACGAATCTGTAGGAGTAGAGTGAGTTTTAACAAAAGGAACACACAGATTTACCCACTGAGGAAGCCTGTGTCTTGGAGATAAGAGATCCAGGTGCCAGCCGGCAGTGTTGGTCCCTGTAAATACCAGGCACCTCACTGCAGATTATAGAGAGCCTGTGACTCCAGGAAAGCATTCCTAAATACCCTGGGCATCTACATTGCCCAGGGAGCAAGTTGGGTCTGAGGATGAGATCATAGGTGAAAAGGACCAAGGAGCTGGCTGTAGTCTCTCCCGGCCACCCAGCCTGTGAGGGCAAGGTCCTGAGAGTCATGTCAGCAGTGATGTGTAGTCATCTAAGTGCTTTAAAAACATAATTGCATGAGCATAAAAGCAGAATAGAAACTGAGCATTTGTCTGAGGAGAGATTAGACAGTGCAGCTTATGCAACATTGTGCAAACTCATAATTTTGAAAAAAGTATCAGTTTCACCTACATATTAGCACTTGTTTACAGCGGGTGTTCTGCTTTTGCAAATGTCAGATGGAAATATGTCCAAGGTTTTAATTCACTTTCCAATCCTTACTGTGGAAGAATAGGCTGGTTGGTTTTCATTCCTTCTAGATACTCTGCTAAGTGATCTCTGCAGTGGGTAATTCGGGTTCCTAATGGCTATCATTTATTCATGTTTACCAAGAGAGCACTTTATGAACGAGAGAAATATTAACTTAATGTGATTGGACTAATGAGTAATACTGTATTTACTGTTGATGGATGAACATTGGTTTAAACAATGATGCTTTATGCAGTCATTACAAACTGAAATCATTAAAGTTTTAACCTTCCTAGGGCACTTAATTCTAAATGCAGTTAGAATTGCTAAAATTAAAACAATTTCTGTTTTTATTTGGGAAATGCACATACAGCTCTTTCCCTGGGGGAGGCTTTGTCCAAGTGCTTTTCTTGAGGCCATACTCACCAAATCATGGTTGGTGATTAACACACTTTCTTAATTCTGAATTCTGATTCCCTAACACAGTTCAGAAAGGGTGAGTTTGTGATATGGTACATGAGGTGTGCATAAAGGTATGTATTTGTCATATGTCAATTTAGGCTGCTTTTAGGTGCATAGCAGCATGATATTTAGGCACTAAAGTTGCTGGACCAGTGCAGTTAAATGGATTTATTCCAGCTGATGATCTGGCTTGTTAAATCACTTCAGACATTTCTTTATGTGAGATCAATGAATGATTGTTCCCTTAGTTAAATATGGTGGTGCACATGCTATCCTTGTATGGATTTTTTTTTTTTTTTAATGTTCTCTGATTTGCTCTTCAACACTGTGGTAGCCAAGGCAGCTCTCTTGATTTATAACCTTTCCAGAGACTTGCAAAAGATGCCAGAGAAAAGATTGCTGCAGAGCCTCAGGGACTCAAAGCTGCTCTGCTGCTCTGTCAGTGATTTACAACCAAATCCCAGCCCATTCCTGTCTCTGTGCTTATGCAGGCAGGCACCACTTCGATGCACAAAGCATGAGCGAAACAAGTCTCTGTGTGAGATATTAGAGCAGCTGTGATAAGGTCAGAAGGGCCTTGTAGGGCTGAAATGTCTGCAGTACTTCAGAGTGGCTTGGGGTTTCCCCACACACACACACATACAGAGGAACTTAATTTGATTTTGTGTTTGGGTTGCTGGGATAGCAATGCAGTGATGTTAAATCAGAACTTAGCTTGGTTTAAAAAGAGAGGGGAAAAAAAAGCTGTACTGTGTGGAAGCTTAATTATGTTTTACCTGTAATCTTCCTAGTTGTGGAAATGCTTGAAGCCAAATTCACCACTGAAAGCTCGGATTTCGAAGCAATGGTGCGAAATTGGTTTCCAAGGTGACGATCCTAAAACAGACTTTAGAGGAATGGGTCTCCTGGGCTTATATAACTTGGTGTAAGTATGTTCCTGTGCAGATGGGTTTATGTATGTCTGAAGCCATGAAAAGCAGCATTACTTGCAGATTTTAGCAAATCTGTGGGAATAACTTATAAAAGTGCTAGGAACTTCATATTGAGCAAATGAAAGAATTTATTTGCTAGCCTAATTTTTGGAGGGTGTCTCTTCTCAAACGGGTCTCCTTTCTTTCAGTATTCCCAGTTCAACCCTGTAATACTACTTGCTAAGCCCTTTTTTTAGTTTCTCTGTGACACACTAAGTTAGCACTCTCTTCCTACAAGAAGGAAACTGTAAAGTGTATTTTCACCAGTATCTAGATCTCCTTAAACAAAATGCCCTGGAAGTACGTAGGTGGGAGGGTTATGTTACTGTTCAGCTGCTTTCTTTGGGAATTTCATGCTGAACTTTTAAGCAAAGCACTTGATATGCAGTCACTGATGGCAGACTTAGGTAGTTTGACTACTACTTCAATTTCTGTCGATACTCAAAATTAAGCAGTGAGTTTACATCACTTTTTCCTTCCAACTCACGCACACCAGGTGTTAATGCCATAGCTGTGCTTTGTAATTTGGGAGTTGACTAATGCCTATTATTTTCTCCAGGCCTCGTCTTTGCTGCATATAGTTACATAACTTAGAAACATTTGGTAAAATAACTTCTCCTTATAAGGCAAAAAAGAAATATTTTCTGCTTTTGCATATTGAACGATATAAATCATCCTCTGTCCGTATGCTGCTCTCTAGTAAATCTCATTTGAGAATCTGGACTCTTGACTCTGGCTTTGAACTACCATTTGAAATTAATCCCTACCATGTATTTAATTTCTTAGTCTTCTGTGATGACTCATCTTGCTTAATGAATCTGCCAGATCGAGAATCCTGGACTGCTTTCTCTTGAGCTCAGCACCCAACATGCTCTAGTATTAAGTGACTGATGCTGTGTAGGGTGGGAAGAAAGGAAACTCCAGTAATGCACATTCACTAAACTCATATGAGAGTGCGCTTGTAGTTTGAGGCTGCTTTAATCTTTCATTTTGGGGGTCTGAGTGGCAGCTTAATGAGTTTAACACAAAAAATGCTACTCATACTGTGTAATACGTGCACTGACCTTTAAAAAGGTATGTATGGACAGCTTAGTATGACTTCAGATGCTTTTTAAATTGGTTTTTATTTTAACAATTCACCATAAACATATATGTCTGCAGGTATTTTGCTGAATGGGACACTGAGATAGCTCAGCAAGTTCTCACTGATTCTCTTCACCCTAAATACAGGTAATGCTTGAGACCAGAAACAATAACTTGAGAGAGCACTCTGCTGGCTCTGTTTGAGGAAGGGGGCTGGATTTTTTTCTCTTTGTTGGACATGTCCTTGAGTACTGCCACATGCTGTCTGTTTTAAAGTACTGATCCTGAAAACTGATCAAGTGCAAGAGGCAAACTTGTATTCTGAATCTTGGAAATAGTTAAATTTAGTGTTAAATGTTTTCACTTCTGATTTCAAGTGATTTTTGTATTTTTATTTACCTTTCTTTTAATTTGTTTTTGTTTTTTCATAATAAAGGGAAGTCACTAAGAAGGAACTAAGGTATTTTTTTTTTCTTTTTTCTAAGTTTTCTGAGACACTATATGTAAATAAAGATCAAACTACAATTTGGTGTGTTATAAACTTAAAGTCTTTGCTGCAACACCAAGAGATCCATATTCTTTTCTTTAAAGTGGACCCAAACATAGCTGGGGGTGGAACATTGGGTATATATGAGCATGCTTATATATCAAAAATGAAATCCATCCTGCTTGATGTAGTTAAAGTGACTGACTTGATAATCATAAGTAGTCTAGGCCAAATATTTGTTAGCAGAGCTTAAAGGCCCTTTACTTGTAGTGACATACCCTGTCTACCTTGACTAATGATGGTTCAAGTCTGTCTGCTCTGTTGTCCTGACTGTTAAGAGCTCAGGTACCTTCAAGTGTCACAAACTGTGTTGTGGGTAATTTGTCAGTAAGAGACTTACTCCGTAATTATTGGTGGCATAGAGGCCTCTTAGCCAGTTACATAGAAGTCAGTTGCCTTAAAAGACATTTTTCTTCTGCCAGTAATGTTAGATATCCATAAAGCTGGTTCACACCTAAATCCTGAAGCTTTTGATCTCCTCAGGTGTTTTTTTTTGTTGTTGTTGAGTTCCTAATGGTAATTCTGTGACAAAAAGCCCTTGGAACATATAGGTGTTCTTCGTTTTCATGTTTGATTACCAAAGGCAGTCCTGGAGTGCTGTGTGAGCATGTGCAATTTCTATGCCTCGACAGAGCATTCAGCAGAAGATAGACACTGCAGGTGGTGCCCATGGTGATCTTCCTGATGTGGTTGCTTAGCAGCTGTGCTGTTTTCTGATGGGATCGTGATCAGTGGATTTTCTGTCTCAGTTGAACTGTTTCACTTGCCTACATCCTATGTGTGCCACCTTTATTATTCGGTCTTTGCCTGGGGTTTTCTAACTGGTGTTGTGCCACAGCCTACAAAGATGGTTCAGATTTTAGAGAAGGAGCAAAGAATAGTGTATTCCTGTATGCTAAGCTATTTAGGAGCTGAAGTTTTGTCCTCATACATGCCACCTAGTAACCCTCAGGTCACGATGGGTGTGAATCTGTTAGCATCTTAAGTGCTTAATGACAACAATCTTTATATACTATGTTTACATGAAGCTCAGGGAATTTGTTTTTGTGTAATATATACTTGCTGAAGTTCAAGAATAGTCTAAGAACAATGCTTTCACACATAGCTGTCTGTAATTTGGGACCTAAAGCTTTCAAACTCTGATTTGCCTCACTAAGGCAAAACTCCCACAGCCATGTCAAGGTTGTAGCCCCTTGGTTAAGGTCAGTTCTGTGCCTGCCTTTAGCTGGTTATAAATGCAGGCAATGATTTCTGCTAAACTTGCTCATTTCAGTAGACTCAAACCTGGTTAGTGGGATGTTGGCTGACTGGTTGGATCCACAGCTGCTTTAAATCACTGAAGAGATGAAATTTAGTTTAAAATCAATCTGTTCCCCAACTAATTTTATTTAAAGGGAGGCGTTTTCTGTGTCCTTGAAAAACACTGCATTATTATGCCAAATAATAGGAAACACTGTTCCTTGTCTTTGACTGTTGAGTGATTTCTAATTTGGCTGGTCATAAAAACTTACTGTCAGAGGAGTATTTTCATGTTTGCTGCCTCAGGTGGATCATGCCTCCAGTCATGAGTATAACATATATCTCTGAAAACACAAAAATGCTGAAACCATCTTGGATTAGTTAAATGTAATTTCAACTTTTTGTACAGCTCAGGCTTAACTGAAGTGGACCATCTTTGTGGTCAATTGAGCAAACAACGGGCTTTTGCTGAGAGCATTGACATAGGTGCATTTTGTAATGGTGAGACAAGTTTATTGGCAGTGCTCTAAACCATTTCAAGTCTGTTTATATCAATCCATTCAGACAGAAGCAGTGTTAAATGGGATTAGCCATATAAAAGAAGGTAAAATACCATGTTCAGTCAATGTTATAGTATCAAAGAAGTTGAAAGAAAATATTTGTCAGTTAGTAATGCTTGGCAATATCTGGATTTTAATTATTTTTTTTTCCTCAGCCAACTTAGCAAAGCTGAATGGGAGAAGAAAAAGTTTGATAAGGCAATTGGGTAAGTTTAAAGATCTTTTTAAATTTGCTACAAATTAAAGTAGATAACCATGATGCTGTATATTTGAGGGGAAAAAGGTGTTTCCTGGTTACTTTTTAAAGGAAACTTCTCTGAGCATATGAACATCTGCTGTCTTGACCATACCTTGGTTTTGATCAAAGATTACAGGAGAAACAGTTCAAGTTACATTCAGAAAAAAATAACCCAAAATTTCTGTAGCAGGGAGAAACTTTCTCTGTGTGCTATATATAGTGTGGTGATTAATATCTGTTTAATTCTTCTTAGCGCATGACATGATCAAGTCTCACTTCTTGCTGTCAAAGCCAGGTTCAGAACTGCTTTTAGGAAAGTATAATAGGGAAAAATAGTAGTGAGGGTTTTTTCTTCTTAAGCAGTGGGTTTGGTATAACTGCATTATTCATGAGCAGGGAACTGGATGTTCCTTCTGAATGTATCTAAAAATCTGTAATACAAGATTTTACTGCCCATATTAAATTTTTCTGTAAAACTTGCCATTAGGCCTCATTCTGAAGTTAGTTTCTGGACTTCTATTCCTCCTGAAATGCAAGAATTTTTTTTCCTCTCCTGAAATGCAGGAAAAGCTTAAAGAAAAAGAAAATATTTTGGTTTGTTTGATAGAGGCAGTTGAAAAAATACCCAGGACAGTCTAGAGAAGACAGCTGTCTTTAGCTGAGAAAAAAAATCCAGTCACTGAATACCCAAACATGTTTACTTTTACCACTAAATGTCCGTATGAGTCTTTATGTGCTTTCTCGGGGAATAGTCACTGCTAGAAATGTCAAGTTCTTTACGGGCCAGCCTCACAAATTAATTCCAGTTTCTGAGCTTTGTTGTCCCTAAATATACTTCACTTGTTGGTATCTCTTAGCTGGACAGAGTTTGCTCAATGAGTCTGATTTTCATGTTTCTGTTTCTAGCATGCTCTGATTTAGGTTTTCGCCTGTTTTCTGGCCTTTGTCTCTCTTTAAGGAAGAAATTGGAGGTGACTCGGCTGGATCTTTTTCACAAGCTTTTTAGCCATGTTAATGTCTTTATAGGACAGGTTGTTGAAACCTGATGTTCCTAATGAGTTCCAGTGGGAGCTCCAGCAGTTAAAAATAGCAAATGATGGGTCACCCTGCAGCCATGGCCACCGTGTGGAGTCCTTGCCCTGTTTCAGAGGCGAGTGCAGGAGCACAGGGACGTCTGTGCTTGTTCCTGTTTTGAAGGAATTAATCAATACTGTCCCACTGAAAAGGCTGGCACAGTGATGAAACTCCTGTTTTTACTGTGACCATGTATTTCCCAAGGGAAATGCTGTACCAAGCGTGCAGGATAAATGTTTTCCTTGCTTTCCACCCCACACGCACCTTGGAAACTCACAAAGGAGAAAATTAATACCTCTCAGTAATACACAAAATCTGCAACATCAGGATCATCAGCATTTCTTAAAGTGTGCTGAAACTCTCAACAAAAGTTGCTGCTTTTCCTTACAGCTACTCGTTTGCTATCGTGGGCATTAACATAACAGACCTTGCATACAACCTGCTCGTGAGTGGGGCTCTGAAGACCCATTTCTACAACGTTGCTCCAGAAGCACCAACGCTCACCCACTTCCAGCAGACGTTCTGTAAGTGCTGGGTGTGAGGGTGGGGCAAGGGGTGAAAATGCATAGTTGGTACTCTGCTAACACTTCTTGTACTTCCCATAGTTTAAAAAAAGAAATAAAATCTGCTGATGCAGCACAGAGACTGTAATGCTAGTCTTGCTATCCTGTCTTTAGGATGCTTGGATTCAGCTCTTAGCTGTGGTGGAGGCCACTACCAATCAAGGTGTGAAACGAACGAAGAAACACAAACAAAAAACATGCACTAGGTGCCTTAACAAGTGACCTTCCTGGTTTTTTAAATAATAAGAAGAAAACAAATGTGCCTTAAGGAGTGTCTGAATATTGCTTCCCCCTAAATCCAACTGCCATATGATGCTTGCACTTACATTCAAGTGTTACTCTGCACCCTTCAGCAGAGTTGCAGCTCCCCCACCAAGAGAATGATTTGACAGCTCTTTCCGCTGTATTCGAGAATCCCTCCTACAGCAGAGGCCTGCTGTTCATCTTTGCACAGTGGGAGTAACACTTCTAATATTTTCAGTGTGTAGGCAGGGAACTGATAATAAGCACCTGCAGCATCTTTCCCTGTTTTTATACTCCCTGGTTTTATGTTTCAGTTTGTGAATCCATATGTCAAGACGACTGGTGACTTCTTGTATTTATTGTGAGAAATTCTGCCAGTGTGTGTCATATTCATCCAATTTTGGGGTTGTCCAGACTAGGTTTAGTCTTGTTCCTGCACAGTGTCATGAGGTGTCAGATCTCAGCAACCAGGATTGTCTGTGCAAATCATAATTATTAATTCCAGGCTACTTTCTAATTTTACATGCCATCTTTACATGCTGTATTTATCTCTTCTTCCTTTTTATTATTTTGTAGGCTATTTAATGCATGAATTCCACAAATTCTGGATTGATGAGGATCCACTGGACATAATGGAATTCAATCGTGTCAGAGAGAAATTTTACAAGCGAATCTTGAGACAGCTCCAGAACCCAGAGATGGCTCTGTGTCCTCATTTTGCTGCATCAGAAAGTTTAATCAATATGTAGTTACTCAGTTGATTTTATTTGGAAGCACTGTCTCACTCTTGGTTTAGATCACTGTTTGACCATCACTAGCATACTGAATGACCATGGCAATCATGTGCATGTTTTTGGCGCAGTGTTCATCTATTTTTGTCACATGATCCCCTTATGCTTCTCTTGTTGGGGATTCTTCATTTTAAATGGGTGCTCATATTGCCTCATTATGCAGTGTTACCTTCTGAATTGATGTCCAGATATCAGAGTTTTTCTATTTTTTTAGACTTTCCTCATAATTCAGCATTGACAATTGAATTGTATTTCTCTAGCAGTGTTTTTGTATATGTGGAATAAGTAGCTGGATCTTGTATTGTGAAAGCTTTTTAACTTCTCAGTATATTTTAAGATAACTGCTGGCATTTCAAGCGAAATATATGTTTGGACCTCATCTAGAAGATAATGTAATTTAATCTAATGCAGGCCAACACATTAAAGTCCAATTTTCTCCATGCAACCATTATATGCTTAATGCAAAATTAATGAGGCTTATGAGATACAAGTTGCAGCGAGAAGGGTTTACGCAGAATTACGATCAAATGCACGAATACCAAATGGTCTGGTGATGCTAATACAGTGAACCGTGAACACACTCACAACTATCAGATACTGGCAGGGGCCAAAAATTATAACATCAGGCTGTTGTCACCAACACCGCCATGCGGAAGCATGGTCTAGATTCCTGCACATTCCTTTGGGTACACAGGGGTTAGTGTTTCGTGTCACACATTGGAGGGCAACATGATTTGGTCACGTGGTGCTTGGTGAACTCAGGGGAAGAAAAAGATGTATCTTTTCTTTGAACTACTGAAAATGTTGCTTTGGTTGTCAGTTGAGTTCCTAAGAGCTGGGAGAAATAATTAATTACAAGGTTTAGAACAAAACTGCTTGTGTTTCCCAGACTACTTATAAAAAAAAATTCAAAAATGGCAAACTGCCTTTTTTCTAAAACCATACATGAATAAAAGTGTTTGACACTAAGATTGTGTAGTATACTGAACAACATCTACCATGGCATTTCATACCCATGGTATTTTTTACCTTCTAAGCAATCAATTTTAGTATTATATGTTTGTGTAAATCACTTGCATATGGAGATTAAATTGAGTAGTGTCCAACTACTTGTGAATTATATGAATAAATTATACATCATTCTAAACTGAAGCACTGTGGGTTTTATTTTTGAGATATGCAGTAATACAGAGGAAAAATATTTTGCTTAATGGATCAGGTAAAATGGGATGTAACAGCTCTGTGGTATTCCCCAGTCTGAAGTGTGATCGCAACTTCTTCAGATAAGGTGCTTTATATCGTTTTAGTTACTGCTTGGGCCATCACTTTATTAAGAAAAAACTAAAAAATAAAGAAATGGGAGTACTTCAACTTCTTGGGAAATTCCTTGGGTTTAAGCCCTCTCATTTCTGTGCTAAAATGTAAGCTGGGGGTCAGGACTTCTCTACGCAGCTGGAAACTTGCACTCATTGTGGAGTTAATCAACAAAATTCTGTGGGTGTTGCAATAATTAGTCTTCTCCAATGAATTTGGAATTATGGAACTGGAAATATTAGCATTTGCGTATTTTGCATGAGACTACAAGGAATAAAAACTATGCATGTTTAACTTAATACCATTGATTTTGGAAAGTGGTTATTTATAGTCATTAGGTCTTAAGGACATTTTTGTGTCACTCTTGAAGCTTCTAAAATAGATTTCTAGGAACAGTTTTCATTGTTTCAAATTTTAGGCTCTCGCTTTCTTTCCTTGCCCCACTCTGGCTTAAATACCTTCTGCAATTTATTAGGTTACACTGGTTTATTTTTAATACTCTGCAGTGGAGTTCATGGAGTTGCAGGGGAGGGAGGGAAGGTGCCAGCTACTTCTTACTGCTCTGATCCTCTCAGTTATGCCTTGTCTCAAGGTGTCAACTTCAAATAAAATCAGAAAATGTCATCTGGCTCTGTGTCAGATTGTATCACTATACTCTAACTGGTTTGGGTGATTATTTTTCCTATCTTGCAGGAAGATGGATTTAATGAAGCTAAGTGTGAAATTCTTTCTCCTGTGGAGCCCGTGCATGCTGGTGCCTTCAAATCTTATCATCCTGCCCCCTTGTGCTTCAGCTTTGGCCTGTGGCATGCTTGTTCCCAAAATCCATGTCAAACCTGGGGCAGAGAATATCCCTGGTGAGTGCCTAAAACTGGCTGGGCACTGCTCAGGGAGGATGACTGTCTGGCACTGCCTTCCTTCCTCCCCAGGAATGACCTCTTACCATGATGCAAACCTAAGCTTTTCTTAAAAAAATTAGAATTTATGCTACCACTTAGTACAGATCCAAAGTGACCTGTGAGCAACTGGATGCTGCTTTCCCTAGGGAGGAGAAAATGAAAGAAATGGGGGTAAAAAAGTATCAAAAGTTGTTTCAATAAAGAAGAATCAATATTTATACTCACTGCAGGTTCAGTTAAGTATAGGGAAAGTTTAGGTTGGATCTTTCAACAGATTTTCCTCAGCTTCATGGTTGTTGCATTTCACCAGCCATCTCTCCCACAGGAGAGCCTGGCCATGTGCATCTTGGGCAGCAAGTGCTTCCTGCCCAGACTGTAAAGTAAATGGACACCTTCTTTCTTTACAGGTAATTTTTCTCAGGTAAATTATTTACACTGGCAGGGCCACGCAGCCCAGGTGTCCTTTTAAAAAGGCAAAGCTGTGTTGTAACTCTAAGCTGCTGCTTTATTGTATAAAATTCAAGACAGCATGCTGAAGGTATGCAGAATATGTATTGCTTTGGGTCAGCAGATGAAACTATAATTGATGAAAGTTTTATATTGGGAGGTTGAATGTGTTAAAATGCAGAAATATTTACCTTGATCTGTTTAAAGCCAGGATTTAAAAAAGGGCTATGTAGTATTGGAGTTCTTTAATTCTGTATGCATAATTTTGTAAGAGTGGCCTATATTTCCCTCTGTTACAGATTCAGGCACTTCCCACAGCATTTTCTTATCCCAGCTAATGTGTATTTAAATTGTTACCAGAGCTCCTTCAACAACATAGGTGGACACTGACTTGTCTTCTTTAACCTTGGTGCTCTGCCAGCATCTGTGGATCTGGGGCTGTGAGAGCCGACAGGATCTGTGCCTGGGGGGTGGATGACAGCTAGGAGGAGGATAGCAAGTGCTACTCCAGCTTCCTGACACTGTTTGGCTTGTAGCTATTATTTTTTCTCTTTGAGACAAGGAGAAATACTTTTGCTGCTGTCCTAACTGGCTCTTTTAGAAGGTGTTTTTTCAAATGCTGGTGCTGATGGTATTTCTATGTTCTATTTTTAGAAGCAAACAAGGTCTGCCTTATCTATATGATTTGTGTTGAATAATTGTGTCCCCTGGCTGCTTCCTGAAGCAGCACTGAAGCTCGATTGAAAAATTTACTGTTATGTAGAGGGTAAAGGAGATTAATTTATTTTCTTTTTTAATGAAAGAGCAATCTTTAAAAGCCCCCGTGCCCACTGTGTGCCCTGTGGGGCACAGATGGCTGGTGATGACTTAGCAGGCTGAAACACTGCTGCAAGCAGGGCGTTTTCAGCATATCCCCAGCTGAAGTAAGTGCTGTTAGGTGGAACAGGATGTGTGTGAACAGAGGGCTGATACTCAGGTTAATGAACCCAGAACCACCTCTACTGGCCCAGAGAATCACTGGTAGCATCATGAACACATTGCCTTCCATTATGAGGGATCATTTCCTTCTTAATCCCTGCCTTCATGGGTTGTGGCTGGATTTTAACATGTCATTTGCTGACCTGTCCCTTTTTGTCAGAATGTGGCCAGAGATATTTGACCCTTCCACAGGAGTGACCAGCATTGCAGGGTTGTCCCCTAGTGGGGTATTGCAGATTGTAGTCGTTCTGCCCAAGCTCTAGAGGAAACCTCAATCTGCAGCTCCGCCACTCGGATGGATCTGACAGAGGCAGGAATCAATTACAGTCTGAAATAGTAACTGGAGTGCAATTCTATCACTGTTAAGTTCATGTCTTTGGCAAGTGCTGTTGGGGAAATAGGGAAACTCTGCATACACATTGGGAAATACGAGACCTCTGAATATACTTCCCTCTGTCCCCCGGGTGGCTCTTAACAAGCTTGACATCATCAACATATGACCATTTTGGCATCATAGGAAGACTCCACTGGAACTGTGATTTTCAGAGAATTGTTCTACTTTGAATCTTGTTAACCACTCTGATTTCTACCTCTCATTCCTCACTTGGAACTTGGTCCAATGGGAGCTCAAATTTTGCACTACTGAATCCTCTAGGCTACACTGAGAAAAACAGTAGGGCTCCCCTCTGTACTCTTCCATCTGCAGCACGGTGCAGCTAAAAATCACATAAATTATTAAAATAGATGTTTTGCAGAAAACAATCCTGAAACAGATAAGGAAATGAATTATTCATTGTTTTCCTTAGTTTGTGGCAGTGCAGGTTTTCTGTAAGACTTGCCAAAGACTAGACAGGACTCTTCCTACCAGATCGTCTAAGAACACAGCAGGACAGGCTTTGTGCTTTCCCCTGTGAGCAGTGCACATAGAAATCAGGTCATTACTTATTCTAGTAAAGTATTCTACTCTATATAGAACTATAATTAGAAAAGAGATTTAGCTCTAAAAGCTCCAAGCAAGAGCTGGGTACAGCAGCTTAGCTCCAAACGAGCTATGAGGAAGGGCAGAGGGCTGGTTGCTTGTGTGGCCGCATTCCTAGGCCTGGGCTCCACTGTGCCCGAGGACTGTCAAAGCTATAGGTGGTGCATTCCCCAAAAACCTGACAGCCTGGAATGATGGAGGGGAACAGGACGGGGGAGCACGAGGCCAACACCCACCAGCACAGCTGGCAGCTCAGCAAAGCAGAGCAGCACAAGAGGAGCTGGAAAAAAGGGACATGAAGTCACCCGTTGTATGTTTACAGGCAGTATCACCCAATCGAAAGGGTGACCAAGGAAGGCACATGCAGGGGACTGTGAAAAACCTGACTCATGGCCCACAGGGCATGGCACTGTGACACTGGAAATGAGGACAGACATAGGAGACCCCAGCCTGAGCAGAGCATCCAGCTCTGGGGTCCTCAACACAGGTTGGACATGGACCTGTTTGAGCGATTTCAGAGGAGGGACACCAGGATGATTGATTAAAGGGATGGAGCTCCTCTCCTATAAAGACGGGCTGAGAGAATTGGGATTGTTCAGCCTGGAAAAGAGTTGGGGTGGTCTAATTGCAGCCTTCCAGTACCTGAAGGGGTCTACAAGAAAGATGGAGAGAGGCTATTTACAAGAGCATGTAGTGACAAGGGGGAATGGCTTCCAACTAAAAGAGGGCAGCTTTAGATTAGATGTCAGGAAGAAATTCTTTATTGTGAGGGTAGTGAGGCACTGGAACAGGTTGCCCAGAGAATCTGTGCATGCCCCATCCCTGGAAGTGTTTAAGGACAGGCTGGATGGGGCTCTGAGCAACCTGGTCTAGTGAATGATGTCTCTGCAGGCGATTAGAACCAGATGAACTTTAAGGTCCCTTCCAATCCGGGCCATTCTGTGATTCTGTGATTCCTGGTGCCTACCACATGGGTGAGAAGAAAATCTGTGATTCTCAAAAGAGACTAGTCAGGAAGTATCAATAAGATATAGACATAGCCTAGATGTAAAGCCCTGAAGGGAGGTTAAGGGCCAAAGCGGGGCCCTTGGTCATGGTCCAGAGACAAGATAGGAGTGTTCTCCACAGTTAGAAAGAGCTTCTAGGCAATCAGCCTATGAAACCTGCCTGCCCACCCCTGAGAATCTGCCTCTGCTTGATGTGCTGGGTGGGGGAATAACAAAGGGGCAGGATGCAGAAGACCCAAGGATGCAGTTTGCTGTCTCTCTTTGACAGGGGAATTTGTGGCGCTGATTTGGTTCTGGATGGTCTCACATGTTCATTTCAGCTGTTATGACGAAGCCATCGTTTGCCTCTTCACTCTGTCCCAGTTTTCCATTCACACTGGCTGCTTGGTTTGAATTTAAGCCAACAGGGATACACTTTGCCTCCAGTTTCCATGCCTCTGGCCCCACTGGCCCTTCTCACACATTTGTCAGCAAGCCATTTTGCAGAGGATGTGAGTGTCACTTCTCCATGGCTCTGCGGCCAAAAAAGAGCAGAAAAAGAACAGTGGGAGCAGAGGTCTGAGAAAGCTGCTCTGAAGCGTCCTGACCTGGTGAGCCCCCTCCTCCTGTCCCAGTTTGCAGGGGGCCACTGTGACACCACGGGCAGGAAGGCTGCTCTAAGCTTGGCTGTCTCCAACTACTTTGTGCCTTTCTTGAGGGCTGTGGGAAAGGGACATGAGCATGTGGCTGCATGGACATCCCAGAGCTTCTCTAGCTCAGCTGCTAACAGTGCCTGGGGTTGTTCTGCCCCTAAAGCAGGCTCAACCTCTCACCAGGCTCTCTCCAGGGACAATCAGCTTCTTTGGTCTTGCAGAATAGAATGGGGGTTTTGGGGGTTTTTTTTCGGTCCATGCCTGAGACAGGCCTCAGTTAGTGTAATTCTTGCCTGGCTGCTGTGAAACTCAGCAAATTTACACTGGTTCCAAATCTGACCGGAAGAAATGAATCCAGCAACAGCAAAGAACAGGGGATCCTGACCCCTGGCAAGAAGTTATAACCCCAGCACAGCACTCTCCTTCATTGGCTGGATTAAAAGACAGATCTGAGGGTGTGCTGGTTTTGTCTAAATTTAGAGGGAAATATCTCTTGATAGAAGGCAATTACAGCTGCCCCTCCCCCACCAGGTTCGGGAAAGAAATACTCCCAGAGGAAAGTGAAGGGAAAAAAAACCCTATTTATTTAACAAACACACGGACAAAGCAAGAATAATAATGCCAAAGAATAAAATCTCTCGTTGTGGAGAGAAAAACCTGGAAGATTTTCTTAAAGTCCTTCTATGGGTGCGGTCTCTCTCCTCCTCGGAGCTGGGTCAGCGTGGGGGCCCCCCCCCACCTCCAGACCGGATAAAGTCTCCCGGTGAGGTTGTGATGTCCTAAACAAGTCCAGAAGAGAAGAAGAAGAAGAAGAAACCAAAGTTCCAGAGAAAAAAAAATTAACTCTCCGTCTCTCCCTCCAAAGAAACTGCACTGAAAAAGAAAATAAAACCTCAGAAGCCGGGTGCTTCCTCTCCTCGCTCCCTACTGAAGCACAACTTAGATAGCAGCGTCCTTGAAGCACAGAACTGCTTTGAAAAAAGTTCATCTGGCTTTTCTCTCGCATCCAGTTTTTTAAAAGCACAGAAATCATATTTGGGCGATATGGGATACAAAATCATAAAGTCACCCCAAGACAGAGGGAGATGTGAACATCAACTAGCTGTAACAAAAAATCAGTAAAAATGAAAGACACTCTTTAAACAACAATGTAATATTAAGAATCAGGCATTACTCGTTCGTCTGGAGGCTTGAGGGAATATCTCCTCCGAAATACCATGCATGCTGAGTATGGCAAATCTCCTGTTTATGTACTGTATTTGACATGCATATTCATTGATTGCCCCAGAATAAACATACATCTGTGATAGGCATTTCTCTGAAATCCTTGAGATATTTTCCCACCCCTTTACACATGTGTTCTTCTGTGCTGGAGGTCTCTTTGGTGGTCCCTGGTGGTCAGCAATCCCAAAGTCAGACATGAATGATGGGTGAACTTGTAATAGCTGGCAGAACTGGGGCTGGTTGCTTTCCAGTTCTCCTTCTTACACAATGGGCATCGTGCAGTTCCACAGGCCAGTGGGTTTTGAAGAATAAGCATTGTGTTAGCTCACCAGGTGTAGATGATTTTTCATCTGGCAACACAGTGAGTGGGTCAGAAAGCCTTCCTTGATCGTTGGTGTGAGTGCCCCTGTATTGAAGGGTAGACTAAGAATTCATATCCTCAGAGACCATTTTAAAAGCTTGCCAGTGACTTTATCCTTGTGTGAAATATCAGTGCTTTTGGAGCACTAAACTAATTTCTAATTCCAGTAGAGATCCAAAAGATACAGAGAGGTGGTGGGAAACTGCATTTTGGAGCTGTCTGAGCTGCAAATCAAAGAGAGATTCTGGCACTTTATTTTGCATGTATAGTTGCAAGTTAAGAATAGAGACTAAAGCATTAAACATCGCTGTCTAGAAACAGTACCTTTTGTGATCCTCTCAAATTCATTGTGGATGTCTATAATCACTGCCTATGAGTCTTGTACATAATGGTGATTAACTTTTGTGTCACAGTTCTATTCCATTATTTTTTAGGCACAGCAATGACAGCTCCTAGACATCTGAGTGATGAGAATTAGAGTCTCTCTTCCCCAAAGAAAGAGAATTGCTCTTGGGGTAGATCACTGTGGGAGGCAATGCCGCCTGTGTCATTTGGATTAGGCCATCTGTGATGCTACTGAAAATTTAATCAATATAATCCTAATATCAGGTGCCTAAACTTCAGAGAGGGATACAAGCACAAGTGAAAATGTTCATAAGACCATGTACCTATCCAGGAAAAAGATAAGCCTGAAACACCCATTGCAGTTGGGGACTGCAGAGTGATGAATTACCTGCACAAGCAGTGGGACTTCTACATCAGTCTTGCACTGTGCCAGGAGTTAATTCCAGGATACCTCAGCTCACTGCTGTTCCTGGCATCAAAGCAGTTGCATTATTTTCATTTTCTTCATATTAAATTTTCTGTAAAAAACACTGCAATGGGAAAAATATTGCGGTTTAGAGAGAGCAAATTTTTTTGTTGACAAGTCCACATAATATCAGTGTATCTCAGCTAACTGCTGTTGTATGACTGAGTCCCAATAGCCATGCTCCAGCAAGGACAAGTAATGCTTTGCCTATCATAAGGAATTCAGTTTCACAAAATCCCCTTACCTGGACAAATAACACCTGCTTATCACATTTGAGGAAAAGGAGGTGCAAAATAATACAGGTTTCAATTCAGGAAGACACCTGAATTCCCATGCTCTCCTTTCCTGCTTTAGCCATGAGGAAGCTTTCTCCAAAAGACAAGTAGGATACCCTCTGAGAATGAAATGTCTTGGTTTATAGTTGGTGAATTCAAATTTTGGGTATGATCTCATTGTTTTGTCTTATCTGCTGTACCAGCCGCTTCTCTGACACAGCTGAACTTTGTGTTATTCTATACACTGAGCATGGAACACAGTGTCTCATCTCATTCAAAGCTATCACATCATCATCATCCTGCAACACTTGAAATCTGACCTTTAAGCAACATCTGTGCTGGTTTGGGCTGAGGTAGGGTTAATTTTCTTCATAGTAGCTACTGTGGGGGTGTGTTTTGGATCTGTGCTGGAAACAGGGTTGATAATACAGAGATATTTCTGTTACTGCTGAGAAGGGCTTACACCAGTTCAGCAATGAGTAGGCTGGGGGTGCACAAGAATTTGGAAGGGGACAGAGTTGGGGCCAGCAGGATATTCCAGACCATAAGGAACCATACTCAGCATATAAAGCTGGGAGAAGAAGGAGGAAATGGGGATACTTGGAGTGATGGTGTTTGTCTTCCCAAATAACCATTACATGTGGTAGATTCCTTTCCTGGAGATGGCTAAACACCTACATGCCCATGAGAAGTGGTGAATTAGTTCCTTATTTTGTTTTGTTTGTATGAGAGGCTTTTGTTTTACCTATTAAACTGTCTTTATCTCAGTCCAGGAGTTTTCTTACTTTTACCCTTCTGATTCCCTCCTCCATCCCACAGTTGGGGGAGTGAGGGAGTGGCTGGGTGGTGCTGAGTTGCCATCTGGGGCTAAACCACACCACCACCTAAATGCAGAAAGTCAGATACCCCTGGCAGAGGGGGCGGTTCCCTCTGTTTAATGCCTGGCACTTTTTCTAGTTTCTAACATGTGAACCATCATACCGCTGACACCTTCAGGTGTTGCCTCCTTGCCTATTTTTTTACCTGTGTTCTTATCTCCTCAAAATCAAAGTCTCACATCCCTTTCAAAACTTTTCTTCCTGCAAGGCCCCCAAAACCTAAGTCTTCACCACTGATGTCTGACTATACAATGAATTTGAAATCACAAGAGAAAACAAAAATGAAAACAAAAATGAAAGCAAAAACACAAACAAAACCACAAAAAACAACTTCAAAGCCATAAGCACCAACATTTTTATGAGCAGCCTAACATTATGGTGAGTGAAGGGCCATTATTATGGTGATAGGTCTAGAGGGGAAGCCTTATGAGGAGTGGCTGAGGTCACTTGGTGTGTTCAGCCTGGAGAAGAGGAGACTGAGGGGACAGCTCATTGCAACCTGCAGCTTACTCCTGAGGGGAAGAGGAGGGACAGGCACTGACCTCTTGTCTGTGGAAAGCAGTGACAGGACCCGAGGGAATGGCCTGAAGCTGTGTCAGGGGAGGTTTAGGTTGGGTATTAGAAAAAGGGTCCTCACCCAGAGGGTGATTGGGCACTGAACAGGCTCCCCAAGGAAGTGGTCACAGCACCAGCCTGACGGAGCTCAAGAAGCACTTGTAAAATGCTCTGAGGAACATGGTGTGATTCTTGGGGTAGTCCTCTGCAGGGACAAAAGTTGGTCTTCGGTGATCTTTGTGGATTCCTTCCAACTCAGGTGATTCCATGGTTAACTGCTTTCCAGTTAACCCCTCTGCGTTATAACCAAGGACCATCCTGGGGTAAAAGAACGAGATTTCTCGTCTTGTTCTCAAAAACATCCAGAGGTTTTGGACAACCCTCTTCTCCCGGTGCCAGGGTCCCTCCCAACCCCGGCGCTGCCACCGCCTCCGGCCGGGCAGAGCCGCCCCGGCAGCGGCGGAGGGTGAGGTGCGGCCGCTTCAGCACCCTGGACAGCGCCGGGAGCTGCGGGGCAGGGAAAGCTCTCAGTGCTACTGGCCGGGGGCACCAGGCCTCCGAGGCAAAAATAACAGCCCTCTCTGCCAGCTTCTGGTCATTCCCGTGTTACAGCCTTCTGCTGCCACTGAGTGCTGGAACAACAGCAGTGGGGATGCTTTGTAACTATCTCCAAGAAGGCCCTGTTAATCAAATTAGGTAAATTGTAGTTGAGTTTCTGACGGAATTCAGAGTTTGGCAGTCATGTTGAGGCCATGCCCTTCAGGGCTTTGGAACTGTACTGGGTCATTTTTCGGTCAGTTTGCCTGTCAGAGTTCACAGAGTGGCTGGACAATGCTCTTGGCCATATGGTTTAGTTTCACGTTTTGCTGCGAGGAGCAGGGTGTTGAGCTCGATGATTCTTACGGGTCCCCTTCCAACTTGACATAATTTATGCTTCTATTCTATCAAGAGTTGCCTGAATAGGAGCTGCACTTCAATATCTGAGAGATCCCAAAGAGACAGGAGCAGCCTGAAGGAAACAAAATCAGTGCAGCATTTGTCTTCCCTAAGGCAAGCATTTTCCATGCTGTGAAACACTGCTTTGAGTCACCTAGGCACTTCCAAAATTCCATCAAGGCAAGTGCAGATAGGCCTGTTCATATAACCCTTATTTGTTCCTATAAGCAATTTACAGCAACTTTAGCTTTTTTCTCCATTGTAAAATGTGGAAAATGTGTAAAATTTGGCTCTTCATTGAGCCAGGCTGAGGCCTCTTAAACCCTGAAAGAAGCCTTTGATATTTGCTTTCATAGGAACTCCTCAAGAGGTAGCATCCCTCTCCCAGCTGGGACAGTCGTTATAAAGTATTTCTGATGGACTTTTGAACCTGTTTCCTGGGACCACTGGCAGCCTCTCAGCAGTGTAGGTAGTAATCAACTATGCCACCCATCAGTTAGACTAAGAAAACTGCTCTGAAGTCTCTGTTGCTAATGTCCAAACCCAGTACTTTGCGCGCAAGGAAAAGAGTTTTTTGCTTTCTTTGCAGCTATGTTGTATATATCTGAAGGCTGTTAACAACCTTCTTTTCTCTTATTTGGCCCACCCCCATTCCCAGTGAGATGCCTGGTGTCTGCTGCTGGGGCTGGTCACCTTGGTGCCCTGATGACAGGCGAAACAAGGAGCAACAACTCTCCTAAATACCTCCTGAGATTTAGCAGTCTGTGGGTTACACCTCATATGGAGCCAGCAGGTCTATCCTCACGTTTGTCAGGACTCGATGTCTTATTTTATCTCCTGCAGATTTGTCTAAACATTTAAAAAGATATATGTTCTGTTTTCTTTCAGAACGTCTTGTACTTTTGAGTTTCACATCCCAGTTTTGCTCTGTGAAATGCCTTTCTTCATTTTATATGTCACTATTATGTTTGCTATTTATCTGATGGACTGAGAGACTGCAAATAGCTGGTCTTTGTGCCCTTATTTGCTACTACGCAGTTACCTTTTTTTTAAGGTAAAGGGATCTAGTTAGACTTAATTTCTTCTCAAGTCGAAACTGTTACAATCCTTTTTATGTTTTTATTGCCCTCTGCAATTTTTCCAACACTGACCATGGAGCTGATGTGTTCAGGGAACTCACTGCAGTAATTCCTGGACTATTCCTGTATGCCAGTGTCTGCTGACCTCATTATTTTGTGTGTTGGAATGTTCTTTCTCCCTATGTATCATCCTTCACATTTATCAGCTTTTAATTTTATCTACCATTTTATCACTTATGATTTGGCATTCAGATGACTTTCTGCAACCCTTCATCTATGACATTTATACCACCACAAAATTTTGCAATCCTTCAGCTTTTCCTGTAAATATGTTAAACAATGCAGCCTCTTGTGGACCTCCTTTCATTATACAATTTCACTGTTCACTGCCACTCTCTTTCTGTCTTTCTCCCAGTTAAGAGTGACTTTCTGTCCCATGACAGTGTGTGGTTTCTAAAATGTATTGATCGGCTCACTTTTACTGATGGTTTCAGACTTGAAATAGATACCAAGAGCTGGATTTCCCTTTGCAGAAGCCTTGCTGACTTTTTCCACTTAGAATCATAGGACTGTAGAAGTGTTTAGATTGGAAAAGGCCTTTAAAATCATCAGCGCCAACCATTAACCTGGCATGGCCAAGTCCAGCACTAAACCATGTTCCTGAGTGCCACATCTACACATCTTTTAAATCCCTCCAGAGATGTTCATTCTACCACTTCCATGGGAAGCCTGTTCCAATGTTTGACAGCCCAAGGCAATTATGTGCCTTTGGATTCTGTCTGTTTCTTTTCTGTGATTTGGCTTTTTTTCCAATATAGAAACGGAGCTTCCTGGTCTGTAACTGCCCAGCTGTCCTCTGCAGTCCTCTTAAAAACCGATACTTCATCTGCCACCCCCTGTTCCTCTGGTACCAGTCTGATGTGAGCAATAAGTTACACTCCACAGTAACTTGGCACGTAATTTCATATCCAAGTTCCTTTAAAATCACTGGGTGAACATCATCCGGTCCTGCTGATATATCACTGTTCATGCTATTGGCTTCTGGCCCGTCAGTTGAGACCATTTCTCATCAGCTGCAGATAAAATTTCTAGCACGGAAACTCTCCTAATCCCTTCCACAGTGAGCACTGCTGCAGGTAATTAATATACCTTTCCTACACCAAGCATATCTTCTGAGTACTCCTGCTCTGTATCTGTCATCTGCAAACCCTGCAGTCTCCTGGCAGGTTGTCTGCTTCTGATGTATTTTACTTTTAGCTTTTAATGCATCTGCCCTAGTGTTAATCAACATTTTTCTTGCCCTCCTTACAACCTTTTATTTAACTTTTCTGACTTCTTTTCAGTTTTGCTAATATAGATACATTTTCTGTGTTTTGAGCAGTAGTATTTTATTCATAACTCCTCCCTGTGCTTTGCTGATTCTTCTTTTAGCCTTCCTAGTCCCATAAGGAAGTTTCACTCATGCACATTGTGGTGACTGTCACCATCATTTTACAAAGGTAATATTTCATCCTGATCCTATGTTCTGTTAATGACTGCATGGCTTCTCCTTCTGTGACATCTGACTGCCCAAGGAGAAATAATTTATGTTGCTAAAAAATGTAGCAGCAATTAGAGTCCAGTTTGACATTTTCCCACTTCATGGAGGCGGTGTGAAGCTGAAGTTTTCCATGGCCACTGTGCTTTCTGCCTCACTGGTGTCTTATTCTGGTTGACACTTTAGTCCTAACTGCACTTTTCCTATT
This sequence comes from Oriolus oriolus, assembly GCA_013400235.1. NCBI lineage: Eukaryota > Metazoa > Chordata > Aves > Passeriformes > Corvidae > Oriolus > Oriolus oriolus. The sequence continues at coordinate 180,474 of VXBT01010822.1, forward strand.
TTGGAGAAGCCAGGCTAGAGGTTTATTATATTTTTTTAACAGTTAGTTTCTTTTGATAAAGATTTCTTTAATGTGTGCCGCACCTTCCTTACTGATATTGTCGTCTTTGTCTTTCTGACACTTGCATGAACACCACGTCCTATGGTTGTCTCCCAGCTCCCACCTCTCTCATAGACCAGTCCTGGTTAAGAGACAGATGTTCCAAATTGCCCAACTTCATTTTGTAATTAGTAATATTTCCAGAAAAAAAAGAAAAACACCAAAAATCAACCAATATGCCTAACTGTAGTCTTTTGCTGTCTGGCTAAATGGGCCTTTATTTGTTGAAATTGCTGACTGTTTTGTTTCCCATCTGAATTTCACTGACTTTCACCCAGTTCTATATCAGGGGATGCAGTATGGTATGATTTAAATCTAGAAGCTGAGCACTACACATTTGGAGCTGGCTGTTTATGCAGACAAGCTTTCCCCAAGCCTGCAAGGGAGTTCCCAGTAATTTCAGTGCTCAGGTGAGTGCAGCCTCAGCAGAGAAAAGCGACAAAACTCACAACCAAGGCTGCAAAGGGAGTGCGACTCTGGGACAACAGGTGTAAGTTCCCACTTATTAATCGCACAGGAGACTTTATTTAGCCTCATTATGACATGGAATTGATTGTATCTGATGAGATAGTTTCAGTTTAACAGTTCTCTTGATACACAAGTGAAAATGCAGCTGAAGTACCCAGAGGTATCATTAAGTAGGGAAATATCCTATATGGAAAAAAAGAAGAAAACAACCAAGGCTTAGTGTTTTAAATGCTTATTATCTTCTGACTTTACTTAAATTTAAACCACTAAAAAAGCCAGACTAGATTTAAAATTCTACTGGGGTTGTAAAAATAAATTTGTTGCAAAATTAAATTCAGTTAATTGTTGTTACTTATTTTGTTCCAAGCCCAGTAAGTTTTAGAACCTAGCAATTCAAAAGCATCGTTTGAAATATAGCTGTAGTTTTAAAGTGTGAGGCTTACTGTTTCCTAATCATAGCTTCATTAAAGTGTAATTAATATTGCTTATAGTGAAATTCTTTTATTGAAAATTGTGCTGAAGTGAAAGATCTAAAGCTGCTTCTGGCATATCTCTTCCAGGTGATGCTAAAACAGAACTTTGTGGAGGGCAGATCAGAACCAGAGAGACACAGAGGGGCAGATCCTTGTCTGATATAACCAGGCCCAGCTCCTCTGGAGCACTTTGGGGAAATGGATTGCAGCAAGCAGAAGCAGATCCTGCCTGACATGGTAACAAGGCTTGGGTCCATCCTACTGGAACTGGCAGTCACCAGTGAAACTGTGCTGCAGATATTAAAAAATTATGTTTCTGCTCTCAGCTATGCCAAGAGATGTCTGTGGACAAGAAGCTGAACAGCAAAAGAGTTGAATACAGCAGGGAAAAGAGGTACATGCAAAATCCATTCTAGATTATTTACTGCTCAACATGTCCCATAGTTTTGATTAAGGAATTGGGTCACTCCCACTAGATATTTTGGGTGATGCATCTGGGCCAGGCTGTCACAGTGATGTGCAAGCGCACATACACATGATGTGAGTGTAGAAATATGCAGATTTCTATGGGCACAAGGTAGGATCTTCTCCAGGAGCCCTTCTCCCGAGGCACATCTCCATGAGGGATTAAGTCATTCCTGAGCAACTTAGATACCTGGATCACCATGAACATCCTGGCCCCATCAATTTGATCTTCAGGTCACCTGAGCCACACTTGTTCCTTGCCTTCACACACATGGCATGGATGGCAGGGCGGAGCAGACGTGAACAGGGCATGACATTAATCTGGTAGACTGTGTACATCTCTGGCCAGGAGGCTGAGACAAAACCCCACTGCCTGCTTCGCAAGAGGGAAGAGTTGAACACAAGGAAAACAGTTGTTTGGAAGAGAGACACAGCTCTGGCTGCTCTTCTGGGTACAACGAGAAGCAAAATGCAAAGCCAAAAGATTAAGGCACATCCAGGCACATATAAAAACTTTCTGGGCCCTGCCGTACAAGCTGTAGTAGAAAGAAACATGGGTCTACGTTTACCTAACAACTGCTGCCAAAATCAAATTACTACTCGCCTCCCTCATCTGCCCACTACAGCCAAGAACTGGCAAGTAGAAGTGGAGTACAGCACACAGGGTGAGACAAGATGACCATCTCTGCTCATTCCGTGTATGAATTAATGCTTCTTCACACTCCCTCACAGATCAGTGTGAGTAGAGATTGGCATTCGCTGATAAGCACAGCAGAGCCTGCTTGAAAATGCTGTCATCTCTCTGCAGAAGCTGACAGCTGAACTGTTAAGCTGGGAGGTCAGGGTAGATTGGCTTGAGCAGCAGCTGTACGTGGCCCTGAGAAACGTGCCAAAGGCTTTTCCAGCTCAGGCCCGCGAGACGCTAATCCGTGGGTAAGCCCTGCGCGCAGGGGGCAAGCCAGCTCAGCTGTGTAGGTGAAGAGTGATTTAGGAGCCCCCGCAATGGCAACCCAGGGTGTCAGCACCTGTCAGTCTTCTTGATCCATTCTAGCTCACTGCACCAGCAAAATATAGATTATGATTGTGCCAAGTTCTTCTTGAATTGCAAGGGCATCTATTGCCTCTGGCACACTTCCAAATGCAGTTGTATAAATAGAACTGTGCTGGACTTGCTACATAGCGAGGAAGTTATTTATGCTTCACATTTTTTTTGGCATGACCCAGAGAAAGATTCTGTGCATACACAGGAATGCTGCCTTGATAAGGCTGAGAACCCCAGGTTTTGCCTTTCCTTCTTTTTTATGTCATCTGCTGAACACATACACAGAACTTACACATTTCACATTATATATTTCCATCTGCTGAACACAGAGATTACAAAGTGTGCCATTTTTTTTTCCATGGAAAACTGACTTTTGAGTGAATCTTTGCAAACTGGAAAAAGGTCACTAAGAAAATGTTTGTAATCAATCTGCTTAGGAATGCAGCATGTGCAGTTTCTTGATGTCAATCACTTTTTCTTCCATATTCACCTCTCTCTCATTGCATGACAGCTTCCTACCTTGTGACTTGGAGGTAGCACATCGTGAGAGTGGTTGGTTATGTCACATGGGATAGAGAACCTGCCTGGCCTGAAGCCTGGGCAATAAAGGAGAAACGGGCACAGGTCACACAGCCTACAGCAGCCGTGACACACCATTCAAAAGCAAAGTGGACACAGCTGGATTTCAAACATGACGTTTGCCTTTGACAAATTTTATTTTTCCTCGATAAAAACAATTTTCTTGGAAAAAGAAAATACAGAAACTGATTTCAACTGGAAACACACTGGATTGATAAAAGCATTCTGGTAAACCCCACTGAACAAATTCGCCAAAGTTTCAAATCTCAGTGCCATAATTTTTCTAGGTTTGCATCCAGGCAGATAAACTAGTGGTCTGATTTTTCCCAAAAGCATGCTGAACATCCTGTGTCTTCAGTTTCTGTGGAGTGAGATGCTAAGGGCTTAGCAATTTCAAATTACTAGGCCTAGAGTCAAGCTTCTGGTATCTGAACATCTGGAGTTAGGTAGCTGTGGTCTGATCCAAAGCCCAGTAGAGTGACTGGAGAGACTGCTGCTGGGCTTCTGGTTCTGTGTGTGACTAATTCATCTATGCTTAGATGTCAGAGGGAAAATTACCTCGTTTGGGCCAGGTCAGTCATGAGCAACCACTGTTTTGGTCGTTGTGGGCAGTTCCTGCTGCACAGAGTGCCTTTAACAGAGGAGGTGGGATAGCAGAGGGAATATGGGGGTAGTAAAGTGTCAGCCGGGCAATCCTCCTCATGAGCAGGAACTGTGCTGCGCTGATGTCCTGGGCACACTGGGTGAAACTTCTCACAGGTCAAATGTTGACATACAAATGCATACATGGGAAAACAGCTGGAAAGCAGCTCTGAAGAGGACCTGAGGCTCACTGTAGACACCAGGCTGACCAGGAACCAACAATGCGCCTTGTAGCAGAAGCCAAACAGCTTCCTGGGCTGCATCAGGCAGAACATTGCCAGTACGCTGAGGGAGGTGGTCCTTCTTTTCTGCTCAGAGCTGGAGATATGTCTGGAATGCTGTGTCCAGAGCTGAACTTTCCAGTACAAGAGAGACATGGAGAGACTCTAGCAAAGGGCCATGAAGATGAAGAAGCATCTGACATATGAAAAAAGGCTAAAGGAGCTGGGACTGCTCAGTCTGGACAAGGCTTAGAGGGATCTTCTCAGTGTATGTAAACACCTGATGGAAGGGAATGAACAAGACAGAGCCAGACCCTTCTCAGTGGTGCCCAACAACAAGACAAGGGGAAATGGGAACAAACTCAAATGCAGGAAATATAAGAAAACCCTTTTATACCGTGAGGACCGTCAAGCACTCGAACACTACCCAGGGAGGCTGGAGGGGCTAGAGCATCTACTTACACTAAAGTATTGTTTTAACAAAATTTTTGCCTATAATAATTTGACTGATAAGCTAAAGACAAATCACTGTTAGCCCAGAAGTCCTTTTATGTTCTCCATCTCGTTTCTACTGCAAAGGGATGGAAAATCATGATAGCATACATCTCTCATCCGGGGTTCTTTGGCGAGCAGGAAGGTAATGGAGAGAGTTTGAGCCTTAAGGGTCACACCAAACACCTGCATTAAGGACCCCCGAAACTAGGAAATGTTGTATTTATATATCTGTATTTGGTTGAAGTGCTTTGGCATTAATGTGCCTGTACACCTACAAAGTGCTGGCTCTTCACAGCATCTGGCACTAAATGTTGAATTCCCTCCTTCCTCAATTTCAGGCAAATGACCTAGGCAAGTAACTTATCTCATTCAAAGGCTGATTGGAAACTAGAAATGCCTGAAAAGAGAACCACTTAGGCTGGTGTTCTCACTTTTAGGAACTTGTTCAAGGTGATTTTCCTTAATCGTATTGTCAAAGTTAGATGCATGCCGACTCTGAAAAAGACTGGTGACTAAAAGTTGTGGATGACCCAAACTCTCCATAACATTTTCTCAGCATCTTTCAGCACAAATACAGGCTGGGTGGAGAATGGATTGACAGCAGCCCTGAGGAGAAGGTCTTGGAGGCACTGGAAAATGAGAACTCAATACAACCCAGCCATGTGCACTCACAGCCCAGAAAGCCAGTGGTGTCCTGGGCTGCATCCAAAGCAGCGTGGGCAGCAGGGCCAGGGAGGGGATTCTGCCCCTCTGCTCTGCTCTGCTGAGACCCCACCTGCAGGGCTGCATCCAGCCCTGGGGTCCCAGCACATGGAGGACATGGAGCTGTTGGAGCGAATCCAGAGGGGCCACAAAGATCATCAGGGGCCTGGAGCACCTCTCATGTGAAGACCGGCTGAGAGAGCTGTTTAGCCTGGAGAAGAGAAGGCTCTGGGAACGCTGTCTAGCAGCCTTCCAGTACCTAAAGTGGTCTGCAGGAGAGCTGGAGAGGAACACTTTACAAGGGCATTGTAGTGATAGGACAAGGGGGGTGGATCTAAAGTGAAAGAGTGGTCTAGTTGAAGGTGTCCCCGCCCTTGGCAGGGACAGCTGGAACTGGATGGTCTTTAAGGTCTCTTGCAAACCCAACCATTCTGTGATTCTTGCTATCTGAAAATTGCTAGGATAATTTTGAACTGTTCCTGAACCACTTCTGGTTCAGACAGTGAAGCTCACACCTCTGGTTTTTCCATTGCTAGACTAAGATGAGGCCAAAAATGCCAATTTACTCATGGTATTGCTCTCTTCTGGGAGTTACAGTCAGTGAAAGATTCTCATCTTTCATACTGAATTATCAAGTATTAATGGTGTTTAAAAATAGATTTTCCATGTCCTTCTCCAGCCATTGCTTGCATGTCTCAGCCAAGCTTATGAACACAAACAGACCATGTGCAATAGTGATAATAGAGCAGCATCTGGTGCAAGGTGGGCTGCAGAGAAAGGCTGTGTCCATGGCTGACAGAAGTTCATTTCAATGTCTCAGTGCTTTCTTTCAGAAAATTTGCCATCCCTACAAGTGCTGGAGGTAAGTTTGCTCATTTGCAGCCAAGAATAAACAAGAGGTGACTTTTTATCATTGCACTGCAGTGGAGATTCCTTGACCGAGAGGATGAGAGGCACAAACTGCAAGACTGCAAACCCAGACGGACAGTACAAATGACACACGGCAAGGGCTCATTTATTAGCAAACTTTAAGCAACAAAAACCCTTCATAAGTGGTGCTACCAGAATGTTTGCTCTTTCCTTAAAGCCCAGGCCCAAATCCCACCTGTGAGGGCCAGCTCTGCCTCACCATCAAAGACCTGGGTAGCCCAGCACAGCCCTGAGATGTTGCCTGCTCCTTCCAGGCTCCTGGAAGGGAAAGAGACGTGTATGAACATGGCACATATCTAACTGCCTTCCTGCAGGAAGCTGTACTTTGTAGAAGATACCCATTCTCTGAAGCCATTGGAATGACTGATGGGGAACGCCTAGGAGGTGTTTGATTACTGATTTCACAAGCCCGGGAACTGTGGGCTCTTCAAGCTGGCTCAAGATTTTTTAGGAGGCGACGACATCATCACAGCAACCCAGACACAGTCACACCTCAGCCTCCTGAGGCTGGGCACAGCTGTGCTGTGGCACCTGGTGAGCCACACTGGACCCGGAGGGACTTCTGCTCTGGGCACGGCTCACGGCAGGGCTGGGGTGCCAGCAGGAACCTACGCCTGCAACTGGCCAGGCTCATCCCTCCAAGCACTGCTCCAAAAATAGCTTGGCCAAAAATAGGACTGTGGGAATCCCTGCCTGAAATCGAGCTTCAGAAAACATAATTATTTACAATGCCCCAGTGGGACAAAAGTGCTCATTGAAGTCTGTGTCCACAGGCACCAAGTGTGTAAGCCTCTCTGGACAGAAAGGTGACCCAAACAGGTCATATATGTGGTTACATGTCTGTTATGCTGCAGGGTGTCCATTCTACAGCTCTTTTTAAAATACAAATTAAAATGTAAATAGGAGGAACAAGCAAACCACTCCACTTGCATATCACACTGTACCACAGCTATTATCAGCTCAGGTCAGGAGAGGGACAAGGAATGCTCCAAAAAATGGTTTTACATGGTCTTTATTTAAACAAAATGTGCAAGTGAAAGCAGAGGTTTCGCATTCCTTTCTGCTAAGCAAGTTTATGCCTCTTACATTGGATAATACAGGCTCTTACATTATGCACTGCAGTTTTACACCCTCAAGAACCCGACACTGAAGCCAAATGAGCCGGTCTGGTGGGCTGGGAATACAGCACTCACAGAAACTACCAGAGGAGACAGCAACATCAAACTGTTCCTAAGCACCTTACATTTTACAGCTGGATCACTGCAGACTGAAATAATTACACCATCACAGACCCACTACAAACATTAGCGCAGGCAACAGATAGGAGAGAATAAAAAAAGGGGTTCATGACATCCTCAATTGACTGAAAGCTAATTGCTGTGGCATGCTGTGGGTGTTACTGATGTCTCTGGAGGCACACAATGAAACACCTTCAGAGTTTCTGAGAGTCTTTCAATCCTGATAAGACTTCACGAGGAGCCACATGAGGATTACAGTAATCAGGACAATCATGAAGTTGAGGCAAATTTCTCGCGTGGAATATTCCATTTTTCAGAATAATGAGGAGAGAGCAGAGGTCAGCAGGCAGAGCAAAGGGAAAACTTCGGTGCCTTGCTTGGATGTGTCCTTCAGCTCAACCTTTAGGTCACAGGTCCTCTTAAGAAAAAAAAAAGAAAAATATGTAAAGAACAGATGCACGAAGGTGGCAGATTCAGTAGAGCTTTTTATGTCAGTCTAAATAAATGTTGTTTCAGTGGCCAGGAGTCAGTAAGCACTGGGGTGCTAAGAAGTGAAAGCCATCTTTGGCAGCTGATCACCTTCTTTGATTTCCAGCATTTGACAAGGACGCTCCCAGTGTCACCCCAAAATACAGTGCACAGGTGTGAGCAGTCTGTGGAAATCAATCCTGCCTTGCGCAAGCATTTTCAAATAAATAATGTCCAAGCCCCATTTAGCATTTTCAAAAAGAACACATTGTGAATATACTACTGTTGAGAGGTTTTTGGTTCCTATATTTGTCTGTGTAACTTCTTTTTTGAAGAAACTAATTGCAAACTATTATTTTATAGAGAAAGACTAATAAATCTGAATTATCTGTTACCACTAAAAGTACAAGGAGAACCTAAGGTTAGACATTTTCATTTCTGAAGAAATATATTTCACATATTTTGTGAGCTATTCCTACAGATGAAATAGTATTTTCTCAAAAAACTTCTGCTTTTCCTGAAATTTCAAGGAAAAATGGAATAGAAAAATGCTAAAAATCTCATATTTCAAAAATCCCGTTCAAGTTGTGCTCAAAAACATTTCTGTTGGCTATTGTTTTTATTTACTTTATGACAGCAATTTTTGAATTTTATATGTTTTTGGAGTTCATGCAGAGAAAAGAGAATATCATGAATATCACACACTAATCCCATCTGCATGCCATGTAAGTAAAATAAGAACCCTTAAACAAATGAGGCATAAACTCTAGACAAAGAATTTCAGCTACAAAACCAGATTAGGCTGTAACACCTCTGGTGCAAATGAGAAGCCTCTGGACCATACCAGCATGAAGACAGAGAGTTTCAATTGAAACTGCTTTAGTTTGCAGATTAAATATTAAAAGCCTAGTGCATGCAGTTAACAAATTCCCACATTTTAAGTTGTTCTGCCAGTCTCCTATGTCCCTGCACACGAGAAAATCTGGCCTAATAAGTAAGCCAGTTCTTTTACCTTGAGGAGGTAAAGGGAGCCCAGTGGTTCTGCCTCTGGACTTTGGGTCACTGCAGATATTATTTCCCTCCAAGCTTCTGCCTATCTCCCACTCGGTCTGGATGCTCTGTCCCTGCATGGGAACTAAAGTAGGCTGAGGGTGGAGACCAACAAGTGCGTTGGCAACCCAGGTGCTGACATCACCCCCCCAAATATTTTTAAAGGGCTAAGCTGGGCTGCAAATTTGGTTAAGGCTGTTTATGCAGTGGGCTTTGTAGGCTGATTTGCTTCTTTCACCATAGTGCTGTGCTAACAGCAGAGCTGTGTGCATCCCGTGGGAGTCAAGTGGATCTGATAGAGGATTTCATACAATCATAGAATGGTTTGGGTTGGAAGGAACCTTAAAAATTATCTAGTTCTAACTCCCCTGCCGTGGACAGGGACACCTTCCACTGCACCAGGTTGCTCAGAGCCCCATCCAACCTGGCCTTGAACACTTCTGGGAACTGGGGCACCCAGCTTCTCTGGGAAACCTGTGCCAGGGCTTCACCACCCTCACACTAAAGAATTTCTTCCTAATATCTAATCTAAACCTACTCTTTGAGACAGAAGCCATTCTCCCATGTTCTGTCACTACATTCTTTCCTTCAGCCCGTTGGTGTCTTCCCCAGTGTGGGGAAAGGGAAAGAAAGAGCCACTTGAAGAGTTCTGTGTGCCGAGCTAAGTATCTCAAGATCATTTCCAGGATATGGAGTCTGTCTACATATCTACCTTTTTGAGTACAGTACAGCTGTTGCTGTTCCACATACCTATAGTCTGCACAGCTTCTTGAGTTCATATGCATTTAAAAGAAAGTGAATAGGAGCAAAATATACTTTTCATTTCAATACAAATAACTGAAACAGGATCATTTGCTGGATAGAAAAGTTTGGGACTTGTTTGTGCTGAAAAGTACAAAACATTTGTTTAAAGAACTGACTGAGTGCTGACACTCTAGCGTGCTCTTCCCTCACTCCGTCTTGGTGCTGGTATGAATGCTTCACCTATCTGAGCATACAGAGAAATATTTCTGCCACCCTGCAGTGTTTCACCCCAGAAAGACACTGCTCTGTGGCCTAGGGAGCTGTAACCCCACATTCCTTTACCTTTGCTCAAGGCCCTGCTAGCACTTGCTCTGAACATGAACAAGTAGAAATGGCTATTTGCTCGCTTTGAACTGACACTGAACTCCAGCAGAGCGAGCTGGAGTGAACAGGGAGCAGACAGTGCCATGGGTTTCCCCCTACTTGGAAAATACAAGTATTTCCACTGAAGTCAGAGGGGTCCCTTCTGCAGCACAGTACTGCCAGAGGAGTGTGGGGATCCTGATCAAGCTAAAGTGTGTAAGGCTATCCACAACACCGACCTTATTCTCACTGCCAAACACCGTGTGATATACAGCATGCAGATTATTTATTGATTCTGATGCCTTTTGTATATTTATATTCAGGCATGCTGGGACATACTTTAGCTCAGAGTATCCAAGCTTGTTTGTCCCCGTCCCCCTCCCTGAGCTCCCAGGTTTCTCCCTTTGCACCATTGCTGGCACTCACATCACAGGACGATGGCCCGGTGAGGGAGGCCAGCTGGCTGGAAACCTACCCGGTGGAAAACAACAAAACAAATAGCTGTGGGTAACCAGGGGGGTGGAGGGGAGTGTTGCTTGGGTTTTGCTGCGTGATCTCCCTAAATAGTCTTCCCATGGGATCAGTGGAGGTAGGAGGGGGATCGGAACAGTCGAAGCCTTCCTTTTGGTTTGACTGCCTTGCCACTGCCCTCCTACACAACCAGGCAGCACGTTCAAAGAAGCCAGTGTGCTGCGTGGGAGTCTCGTGCTAAAGTACACAGATCAAACAGCAAAGGCTTTAACCCAGGCCTCATTCAGGGGCTACATGCCTAAGTAGGTTTGCAGGGTGCTATTACCATGCTTGCTCTGCTGAGCCATCCTTTCAAGGAAAGCTTCAGCAAACATCCCACGCTTACAGGGATTTGGGAAATCCAGGTTGAAAATGCTCCTTTTAGCCAGAGGGGAGCAAGATCGTGACTGCCATGAGCCTACCCTAGATTATTTCCTCCCTTGGCATGTTCTGAAACAGAAATCTGTGGATTTCTCATGCAATACCTCATCTACTTCACCTTGAATCACATAAATCTTCACCAGAAAAATGGTAAAACATTTGAATGCCATTCACCCTAATTATTAAATGTTACACAGCACCGCCCAAATATTCTCCTTGGGCTATGGAAACCTTGGGATTTATTTTACTCTCTGCTAACAGAAAACTCAAAAAGCGTATTTTTTAACCTACAACCTGTCAGCTCTGGTCCTCAGGCCTGTGCTTGCACTTCCACACTGACAGAGAGCCCCTTCCTCCTCTGTCCCAGTTCATCTCCTTATTTTTGAATGTCCTGCATAACAGCTAGAAAATTTCCTTTCTTCAAAGCAGGGAAACAGCGCTATAAATGTCATTAATCAGCATACACAGCGAACATCCTAACTCACCCTTACAGGCACAGATACTTCTCTCATTTTTTGCGCTGAGGATCTTACAGTAGACCATGGATGAGCATATAGGATCACAAGAATTCATTGTTGAGCCAGAACAAAGCTCATCTAACCCAACACACTGACTGGTAGGGAAATCCAGGGAAAGAATATAGAAACCCAGCAAATGTAACATGATCTTTGCCTAGATATCCTCAAACATCTGGGATTCAGTCTACTGGGATTGCTGGATAGGGACTACAAACAGGCTGGGTTTGTGGCTCCTTCTTGCTCATTCCATGAATAATTGTAGATCAGGCAACTTGTTCGTAGTTGAGCTTCTCTACACAACATGCTACATACTTTCAACATTACAAAAATTATATAGCAAATTAAAATATTCTGCATAGCAAAGAAAGTAACTTTTTTGAACCCATCAGCAAACTGAAGGCAGTTCATTTGCTAGAAGTGAGAGCATGTAGCCAAGGAACAGTTTTTGGTTGACAGAGCCACACCATAGTAACTTTAGAAGAGCCAAATTATATTACATTTACTTCTGATGTCGTCTGACAGGATGTACCTATATATTACATATGTACACAGAGAGACTTGTGAAAGAAAAAGGGCTTAGCACTGACCAGGAGGTCCAATAAACACCCCTGAGCTGTGGAATGCGCCTGGATGTTAACAGTGAATCCAACCAGTGTCTGAACATCTGACTTCCACTCGCCACAGATTAGAGTCTGTGGTTGCCAGAGGTTGAAACTTCTGCCCCCTCCACCCAACACTCCCCCCGACCAAAAAACCCCCGGTTATTCCTGCTCTTTATGAACAAAAAGCATAAGGACCTTGAAGGCTGTATCTTTAAAAGGTTGGTTTATTTATCCAAGTGATTTAGTAGTGATTAGGAAAGCAGAAAGGAGAGAAAGAGAATGAACGTAGTGATTTTACTTTAAATGCTAATCATTGTCACTTTTTCTTCTTTTTCTGACAGATCTAGATGTTCTCAGCTTTCATGTGGCCATGCCAAAGCTCCATTTTCATGCCTTGCATACTCAAACTTAAGGCTCCAGTCTATATTTAAAGTTGCTGTGACTATCTCACGTTCTTCCCAGCCTACTAATGAAGTACCATATAATCTTTCAAAGCCATTCTTACGCAATTAGAGGATATTGTGTTCATTTTTGCTCTCAGCATTACCTTTCTTACCAAATGCAGTATAAGCATGTATAAGTATGGGCCATGAGTCACACAGATGTTTACAGTCGTTGCCAGCATAATTCCTCGTTCTCTGTCAGGCTTCATTTATTTTCATACTTGTTCTTAAAATATTTTTCTTAGGTATTGGGCATTGTTTTATTAATTTAAGACTTCAGAAGATACTCCTTTTATTTCTCTGCAACAGTTTCAACTGGAAAAATGTTGCAGTACTGTGAGCCAAAATACAACCCTCTGTGGCAATGCAGTCAGACCAATAAAAGATCACATGCAACCCTGAACACAGAGGGGAAAGAAGAAAACTTGAAATTACTTCTGAAGCACCACAAATGAGAGGTAAGATAAGAAGGATAAAGCAAAGGAGGCCTTAATTTTAAACATTTATAGCTCGCTGTCTCAAAAAAAATTTAAATGTCAGGTCAAGAGTGAAGAAAACATCAATTCACCTTCAACTGCAGTGACCCAGTCACTCCGGAGACAATCAAGCAGTAAACAGCATTAGGAGATTAAATATCACAGGTGGAATTATGAAAAAATGCTGTTGAAAATTAGACAAAAATGGATGTATTTTACATCTTGGCTCCTATATTCTTACATCCCACTTGTTCTGAATGGAGTTGAATGCTGGGACACAGTCTTTCACAGGGCTTTACAGAAAACCCTTAAAAGTCAACTTTCCCCCCGTGATGCTAAATGTCAGGCCTTGAAGTTAATGAGTTTCTCCAGGAATTTAACTAAAGGCTAGTAGGGAATTCACGGCTATGCACTGGGATATGCTCTCGCTGCACTTCCTTGTCCAGACAGTACTGGTGGAAGCTGTGGAGAGGGTTTTGAGCTTAAATGCTTGTAAAGTGAATTTCAGCAATCAGGATCAAGGTCACAGACATGCAGATTATTGAGGCCATACTCTTCCATACCACCTTAAAATGTGCTTCCAGACAGAGCCATAGTTTGGGCAGACAGAGTAGGCAGGAGCACATTAAATCCCTGGGAATATGAACCCCTGCACTGGCAACATCTTCAGAAGCACAGTAGTTCTGACCTCTGCCACATCAGTAAAGATTCTGTCTTCTGATGAATGCCATTTATGAGGTTTTATGCTTGAACCATCAGACTGCTGTCTACAGGCATAAGGCGTTAGCAGCACAGGTCAAAAATCTAACCAGCAGTGGTTCAAAGAAAAATCAATCTGCAAACTAGTAAGTAAATACACGAGAGGGATTGATGGCAGAAGCTGCAGTGGAAGAAGAACACATTCAAAGCAGAAATAAAATCAATCTTTTTTAAAGTGATTTCTGAGTGGTGCAGGAAATTTCTACAGGTGGTGGAGGAGAGACTGGTGCAGCAGGGTCAGAGACAGAGGCAGAGAAGTGCAGATTTCTGTACTCAGGCCTTGGTGTTCAGTGCTTTTGCATCAAGAACTATTGATGTCCTTGTAGCTATCAACATGTCACAAGTCTCCTGCAAAGGGTTCAGCTATCCTGGAACAGGTATGGACACAGCAACAAGGCTGGCTGTGAACCTACAACCTGCTGGTTGCACCCTGGTAAATGGGCATATAAGCAAAATAGGCTGCTTATCTCTGAGGAAAAAAAGGCCAGCTTTGTAAGTAATTGTAAAGTAACTTCTGAGTAGGAGTCTGGCCACGAGTTTCCACTGATGTCAGCCAGGTTCTCCCCTTACTCCAGCACAGAGTGAGGCATCTGCACACTCACAGCCTGGTTTGATCTCTTCCATGGAAAGAAGTGAGTCTTCAATAAACTATGTCCTGGCACCATGAACAAATATAATTTTTATCTCTGTGAACAACAATATCAGCACTACTGGTATGTGGCAAGCTTTCAACTTAACCCATACAGCTGTTGTGTGAGTTCTTGCACCACTGAAGTCACTTAAGAGGCAGCCCATAACCCGTCCCTGAGAAGAAGGTTCACCTTTAGTTACTAAGTAGCCACCAGCTGTTGTGCTAGCACACCCTGGTACTTCCAGCCGACAGTGTTGGTGTGGTTTTGCAAGGCTGTGGGCTGATGAACCTGCCTCTGAAGGCTCCCAGTGCAGCTCTGCTGCAACATGCAAACCCCACGGCTGCCCTCACCCCGGTGTGCCGTGTGGTCTCTCCGTCTCTGTCGTATTTACGGCGGAACAGCAAACACAGATGCCACAGAGCAGGTGCTGCATTTCAAGAAAGCAGCACTATTTCTCCTCAGACAGACAGCATCCCGCCCAAATCCTCATGACAAAGCTGTGGCAGCCACAGGGGAGTGTCGAACATCCCTGGTTGGCAATAAGAACACAAAGAGGGGTGTGCTCCAGATGGGGGGATGGGGGCTGTCCTGAAGGATAGGCACTACTGAAGGAGAGTGCTGCAGGGGAGCAGCCTGTGCGTGCACAGTCAGAAAGGAGTGGAGGGGGCCACTTTCTCTCTGTGCACCTGGGAAACAAATCCTTTGACAGCCCCACCTGAATCCAGCAAAGGAAAAAGCCTGGAATTCTGACTCAACCTTGGCCAAACTGGGTTCTCAAATGCCACTCAAATAAGCAAGAAATTCTGGGTATGCCCTACCTGTTAGTACAAGCTTTCGTTCCCTCTCATTCTCACTACTTTACAAACACCAACAGCAAACTCTTTGACAAAACAGTGCACTTGGTTCAATGAAAAAAAACCAAACCAAAAAACACCATGGTGGGACCTCACCCTCAGCCAGAAGATCATCAGGAAGTAACTACCAGCAGTAGGCATTTTATATAGTCCAGCATCCACGGTAAGAAGACAGACAGCCCATTCCTGGGAACATGGAAAGGAGCTGTCCTTCCCAAGGGACACTCAGAGAAGCATGTGAACAGAACCAGCAAGCTGAAGCCTTAGCCTGGAACCTGTCTTGGGGGGGAAAAAAGGAAAAAAGAAAACCAAACCCCAAACAAACGAAAAAACACCCAAAAATCCCCCAAACCCCACCAAGAAAAACAAATAGAAAGCAACTGCCCTGCTTCTGGAGTTATGGAGCTCAGAGGTACATAGCAAGGCACATACTTTCATCCAGGAATCAAGAAAAAGAAGCATGGGGGGTCTGCAAAGGAGAGCATGTGGGGTGAGCTCTGGGTCCAGCTCAGGACTGGTAGAGAGGAAATCACACTAAGCTGAGTATCTGTATTAGAACCAGGAGTATTGTTGAATTTAAACAACAAAAGTTTATCTCTATAAATGATTCATGGCATGAGCCCTGGTAAAGCATAGTTTAGCATTCACCATCAGTTAGATACTGGGTTTTACAGTAGTCTGAGTTTCTGGATGCTGTAGACAAGAACCCTCAGACAATGCCTGGGACAAGGGGAAGCCAACAGGGCTGGAAGACCTAATGCTTCTGCAAGATTTAGGTGTTCTCTGCAAATGTAAATGTGTGTGATGAACAGATAAACTGCCACTAAACAGGACCTAAAACGTCTCTTCTGGCCCGCCACTACTGCAAATACCCTTTGCAGGGATGCTGACATTCACATTTCAGTGTTATCCATTGCAACAAATCCAAAGCCAGTATTATTTAGCAAGAAAAGCTCATGAAGGATCTCACCCTTCTCTCACTGAATTCCAGAGGAATCTTGCTATGGGTTTTAGCAGGGGTTGAGATGAGCCCAAAGGGTTTGGTTGCATTGCTTTGTGTTCCTTAGGAAAAACAGAGCTAATGAGGGCTGGATTGACTTGATAGTGGGAGAAGGCAGGAGCAGATCGTCTCTCAGCACAGACTCACCCTTCATTTTTGAGGTGTTTAAACACAGCCAAAGAGAGTCAAGAGGTCTCTAATGAGTTTCTAATTTCTCTAATGACCTTACACAGGTCACTGACCCTGTGTAAGTGGGATGAAATCTGAAATAAACCTTGACTCAAGGCAATGTACACCAGAGTTTTGTAACTAACTAATGAAAAGAAATTGTTATTCTTTCTCAGAGCAATGTACTTTTATGGAATAAATGAGAAGTAAAACATGGCTACTCTCAACAATCCAGTAACCCCTTCCCTCTCCAGGACCCAGACACTTTCCCTAGGCTATGAAATGCAGCTGAAAAACCTTTTGAGACTGTCAGGATTTAATCCAGAAAAAAAGTTTGAACAGTGAAATTACTGGAACAGTCCAAACCAGCACCCTCAGCCCGGGCCTCGACAGTGCTTCTTCTTTCCTCTTACTTAGTAAAAATCTACATCTATTATAATTGCTCTCCCAGTCTGTTTTGCTGGGCATACATTCTGGGTCTGGGAAAGACGAGTGTTAAGAGTGAACAATAACTTTCAACAGAACTACTGACCAGTAATGTATTGGGAGCAAAGTCTTTCAACACTAGATAGCTGCATCACTAAGGTTAAGCTTCCTCTGTTGTTTGTGAAAAACATTCTTTGCCCTCTTCTTGTCTTAGTAATCACAGTTTGTGCATCACTGATGAATAGTTAAATCCACTTTTTGCTTTCTACAAAATCAATTAACACATCTCTGCACGAGCAGATGGAGACTTCATTACCTGAGGGTGTACAGCTGCAGAGAGAAGCAAGTGAGCAGCACACAGTCTGCCCACACGCTTATGCCCACAGACTCGAGTGTTATATGGCTAAGGGGCAAATAGGAGATCCACTCCCTGCTCAGCTATCATACCTTTCCTTCTCTTCCTCTATTAATACATTATCTTTCATTCCCCTCCCTGGAATAGGAAACTACTTGTTTTACTCTCTCAGGGCTTGATTTGCTAATATCAAACCTGTGCACTACCAAACCAGCTGTCAGCATGACTCTCTTTGGATCAGGTCGTGGACTTAATCCTGCAGCAGTGAATAGCTGACCTGCCAGTGTCCACTCAGTCTTTATGGCAGCTGGAGCAGGGCACCGGGCACCCCACCCTCCCTTCACCCTTGGGTGTGCTCCTCAGTGCTACCCATTTTGCACAGTGCAAACCTTTCATGGTTACAAGATGCTCTGCTTGAAAGTGCTGTGTTGAAAGCACTGGTTCAGTGCACCTCTGGCATCTGACCCTCTGAAGTGTCTTCCAGTTATTCTTTACTGGAAGATGGATTATCCGCCATCTTCTGAAGCTTTCTGCATTACAGGAGATGCTTTCCAGGTAGGTGGTCTGGCTAAAGTGTCGGCAAGAATGAATTCCTACCCATCATAGAACATGACCCAGGTGGTCAAGAAGGCCAATGGCACCTGGCCTGGATCAGCACTGGCCAGCAGGACCAGGGCAGTGACCGTCCCCCTGTACTCGGCACTGCTGAGGCCACACCTCGAATCCTGTGTTCAGTTCTGGGCCCCTCACTGCAAGAAAGGCATTGAGGGGCTGGAGCGTGTCCAGAGAAGGGCAGCGGAGCTGGGGAAGGGTCTGGAGCACAAGTCCTGTGAGGAGCAGCTGAGGGAGCTGGGGGTGTTTAGCCTGGAGAAAAGGAGGCTCAGGGGGGACCTTCTCACTCTGTACAGCTGCCTGAAAGGAGGGTGGTGCCAGGTGGGGGTCAGGGTCTTCTCCCAGGTTACAAGTGACAGCACAAGAAGAAATGGCTTCAAGTTGCACCAGGGGAAGTTTAGATTTTATTAGGAAAAATTTCTTCACTGAAAGAATTATCAAGCATTGGAAAGGCTGCCCAGGAGAGTGGTGGAGTTGTCATCCCTGGAGGTGTTTGAAAATGTGTAGATGTGTCACCAGGGGTTGGTGTGACATGGTTTAGTGGTGAACACAGCAGTGCTGGGTTAACAGTTGGACTCAGTGACCTTAGAGGTATTTTCCAACCTAAATGATTCTATGATTGTAACTCTTCCCTGCAAGAGAGGGTCAGGGGTGCAAGTCAGTGCACTCTTTGACTTGATTTGATAATATTAACAAGATCAGCACTTTGCCCAGAGGACCTAAGCAACCATCTGGCACCTAATAGACTGCTCAGGCTGGATGACATGACACTGACCTGTGTCAACTCTGGGTAATAGAAGTATCTCTTAATCCAGCAGGAACAGCCAGGGAACCACACTCTGATCCTCTGCAGAGCTCCTGTGGGGCTTGTTATGCTTTTGGAGAGAAGCAGCAATCTGTGCCAGGTCAGACAAAAACTTGTTATTCCAGGAAACATTAGAGGGAAGCTGCTTCATTAGCTTGAGCTAAAGTTCAGTTTTTCCACCCCGACACACTGACAAGGGTTGAAGTTGTTGATGATTACCTGGGCAATGATGGCATGAGAACCTTGCTAGCTTGTGTTGTTTCCTACGTGCAGTCCTCCTCGTAACAAGAAGTTACTGGTTCTGTGCCAATTATTTTCTGAGGCTTGCCAGCACGTGGCTTGGGTATGACCAGCCTGAGAGAACGGAAGGTGCTGGGGAAATGTCAGCCAAGGAGCAATGGAGGAGTGTGTGTTATCCAAGGGGGCAGGATGCCCTGCATAGTCTGAGCCAAGGAGCCTGCTTGCTCCCTGCCCCCAGAGGCATGACTTCATGCTTTTGCCTGCTTACTGTCTCCCACGCCATCTGACTTGGAAGAAAAAGAAGGTCTTGCCCCGTGAGTGCTCTCAAGAAATACAGTCTATTAAACTTGGTTGGAGAGAAAAGTAGCCAAGCAGAGCCCCATTCAAATTCAGGGAAACTGGTGACAGACAAGTCACAGTGACTTAGAGAATGCTGTTAGGCCCCAAGCACTTACAATGAGGTTGGCAGGACTGAGAGACCACATCCAGTTGGAACGGGGCTGCCCACAGCTGGAGACGGATGTAGGTCACAGAGCTTTCTGCATCCAGCAACAAATATTTTTGAACATGATTGACCCCACCATCAGTTTTCACTTGGCCAGCAGTGGCACCCAAAATGGAACTTACTCTGATTACTGGCCAAGGCTGGTGCTTCTGGCTTTACTGCACTAACCAGGCATAACAGAGCTGGTTTAGAAATGTCAGGGAAATACATTTTATTTCGGGCAGAAAACTGCAAATAAAAAGATGATTGTATAAATAACTGGGTTTTACCAACTAACCTCAAAATCCCTTCTTCAGCAGAAATTCAGACAATTACAGATTTAAAAATGCAGTAGGCAAGAGCACAAAAAGCCCATCCTGGTTTCATTATGCAGAGATTGTTTCTAAAACTAGGTTATTTGGGCTGCTTTCCTTCCCTCACAACAGCCCTCTGTTCTTCATCCATAACCACTCAGCTCAGACCCAGGTTTTAATTGTTCGAGCTATGAATTTCATAAACACCTTTGGCACTTTAGCAGGTTGATGCCTGTAAAATTACCATAATCTCAGCAAGAAATATTGCTGATCCCACCTACAAATACAGCTTTGGATTTGGGTTGCAGTCTCATTAGTGCATGTCTTGTCCAAAACACATCACAGAAGACATGCAGGAGGTGATGAGTTTTCTGACTGACCTTCTGAGTGCGCAACAGAGACAAAAAATTGGAGCCATCTGTCAGCAGCATCCCCAGCGCCCACCCTGAGGGACTTCATGACGTACTTGGTACCCACTGAGCCCTGTCCCCATGGAGGAAGGAAATTTGTTCTTCTAGAATCAGACCCAGTGCCCACCAGCTCTGCATGTCTGTCGCGTTCACTGCTCTGTATTTTGTATTCCCTTTCTGCTGTGTTTTATTCAGAAGTTTCAGATTCCCATCACAGGTTATCAGGTTGCACATGACATAGCAAGTGAGGAAAAAGATGTGTTGTGTTATCTGATCTCAGTCCCACCAGGTTTACCATAAACCCAAAAGTATCCCCTGTAGGAGGCAAGCCCTTTTACTGAGCAATGCACAGCTTGCCACACTTCACACATAGCTAGGTGCAAATCCTTATTTACTAGGTTGCTGAAAATTTAGCTAAGCTCCAGTTTGAAAAAAAAAAAGATGTGACAGGATTCACCTACCCATAAATTTGTCAGGGCCGTGTCTCTGCTGCTCCTTCTCTTTTCAACAAGGTGTCCAGGCACACAGGAGGATTGGAGGGCTCTGCTCCCCTCTAAAACCCCAGAAATTCCCCGCTTTGCCATACAGATGACTCCCACCTCTGTGCTTCCCACCAGTCCCAAAAGTACACCTTGTTGGACCTTCATTTGAGTGCATTTGGGCTGAGATAAAAAGCAAAGTGTTAAACTGAGCCTGGGAGAGGAGCAGCAGCAGCAGCTCCGGGACTCCTGACAAAGGGGATCCATGCTATTAACAGTGTCACAAGGGAACAGCTGTCCCACTTACAGTCCGTGAAATATTTCTGAAATAAACTTCTGGATTGTGATAAGGAGGTCTAATAGGGTGTCACCTCCTGGAATTAATGAAGCACTAAAAGTACTGTAAGGTCACAGTCCTGCGGCAAAGAGCAGCTCTGAAGGAAAGACACCGCTCTCCTCTTCTGCTTGGATCTGTAGTACATAGGCACATAGTTGGGAAGCCCCTTGTGCCAAGGGCCACTCAGGCACAGGGATGGCCATGACCACATGTGCAGTCCCAGGGAAAGATGTACCAAACCCAAGCACGTCTCACAACTCAGAAGGAAAGACACAGGCTTGTCTTCTTTGGGGAATTCATTAAGCACTTGACTGCCCCGGCTTTTGTACATCCATGCAGACTACAAGAACATTCCTGTCCTAAGCTGGACTGTGGATCTGTCCAGCCTCTCATGCTGATGTTTGATGTCCACTTCCCAGGGGAGGAAGAGATGAGACTTGCAGCTGGGGCAGCTGCAGCAGCACAAGGTGGAGCAGGGCTCAGCTGGGGCACCCCACAGGCAGTGCTGCTGCGGTGCAGGGAGGGCAGGCAGCAGCCCTGGGCTGAGCACAGGCAGAGCAGCACCGACGCTGCACCCACGCTGTGAACACACCACCCCAACACAGGAGGGTGTGCAGGAACTCAGTGTCATTGCAGTGCCCTCTGGAAGCAGCACACAAACAGCACCTTGGGGAATTGCCCAGTACCCGTGGAGCCTATGCTATGATTTCACAGTGACGTAAAAGTTGAAACAAAATCAGGCAACTTCAGGAAGCCAGACTATGGGAATTTTATCTCATTTTCCTGCTTACATTCTAGATACACTAATCAATGCATATCGGAGGAGGTAAATCGTTAATAGCTACTCTCCTAATTTCAAGTGTTTCTAAAGGGTAGTGTGCTATACTGATGCCACGATGATTTTTACTTTTTCTTTTATATCCCTTTTATACCCCCTCTATACACTCTTTTATATAGCTTTATATATTCTTAGTGCTTTTAGCCTACATAGTTATAATTCTTTAAGTTTGATAACTCCTCTTAGACCTAGCATTTCGTTCAGCCAAGAAACCAAACATTCGAAAAACCCCAGACACCAAGGTCCTCTCCAGAACACATTCTGTAAACAAAGATAGGCCCATCCAGGGGGAAGGTTCCTCGAATGGGGGTCTCACTGGAGTCCTTCATTGGGGAATCTTTGATAGATATGCTAATTTTTGCAAGGCATATAATTGTATACACATCACATTGTGAGTGGCCATTTTCTTCGGTGGGATTTCGGGGTGCATTTCGATGTGCATTTCATCACACCTAAGGATCCTTAAATAAATACCGAGGTAAAACCCTGTTCCCCTCTTAACTATGTTCAGCTCTCTTAATTTTAAGACCAGGAAAAGGCATCAATACAGGTGGGGATTGCTGATAGGAGACACACCTCACCACAGGAATATCCTGGTTTCTGCCAGAGAAAGATAATGCAAGCAGTGTGGCAACCCCTAATTTCTCACCAGCCTTTCAGCCTAGCTAGCACATTATAACCTAAAACCAGCTTGGTGACAGGAAGGCACCAAGGAAGAGGAGGCAGGTCCATGTGCTTCAATGGCTTTTACCTGACTCATTCTGCATCATTTCCTCATTCTGCATAATCCCAGGTACCAGAAAATGTCAGGAGTATTAAATTAGCTGCATTGGGGTTTGTAAGCACCTTTTTCCATTAGGAACATTCCCTGCAAACTTCTGGTAAAGACTTATTTTAGCACCTTATTTTTTTTTTTTATTTTAAAAACTATTTGAGCTGAGAAAGCCTGGAGAAAAACGCTGACAAGTTGAGTGAGATTTTAAAATGCCTCTTCTCCCATCTTCCTCTTGGTAGGACTGGGGAGGAATTATTCACAGTTTATTTCTCACTATCTTTCCTGAGAAAGGCTCACTGAGGTGATGAACTTACATAAATTCATCTTATCTGTAAACACTGTTCTATTTCTTAGTTTTCCTATAATATGTTCCCGGACAAATGTGAAAATTGCAGTAGAGAAGCCATTAATGTTTACTGCAAATTGTAGCTGCAGTGAGCTCAGGGAGAAACAGCACAGCTGGCAAAACAACCTCCCTCTAGGGCCTGATTTAAGCCCAAGGAAATCCAGAGAGACTCTGTCATGTTTTTAGTTCAAGCAGTACTTATTCTGTCCATCTCTTGGGCCTTTCACACTCTTGTGACAATTGGATGGACCTGCAGGACAAGCTATTGCAAAAAAATGGAAAACATTTTCAGGTCTACTTATTTCATTTGGACAAAAACTTCTTTGAAAAAGTGTTGGATGTTTTAGTAAAGAGACAGAAAGAGGAAAGCCTGAAAATACTACTTACACGAAAGAAAAAGAAGGTTGGGCGTTTTTTTCTGTTCAAAAGCCTTATTTGTTTACTTTATAGACAGCAAGTTCTTTTGTTTGAATTTCAAAGCTGAGGATCGCTAAAGACCAAGCTATAGTCTTTCCATCTGATAAAGGGCATACTGGAAAGCTGTTTGCTGTAAGCAGTTCACAGGCAATGAAACTATTGCATTGACTCTTTTTTATTCCTAGATAAACCCAGAGCAGAGAATGAGGGGTGGGAAAAAGATGAGAAAAACATATACAGAAAGCCAGCCTGATTTTTTTTTGCTGACCTGTGTGTATGATGACTTAGGTGCATACAGCCAAAACACAGCTTCAGCCTGGCAAGGCCAGTCTTTCTGAGATGATCCAG
Source organism: Oriolus oriolus (assembly GCA_013400235.1). Lineage (NCBI taxonomy): Eukaryota > Metazoa > Chordata > Aves > Passeriformes > Corvidae > Oriolus > Oriolus oriolus. The sequence goes on from VXBT01010822.1 coordinate 203,982, forward strand.
CAGTCAGTGGGGAGAAAGGCCAAACTCAGCATCTTTGGAACTATTGGATGTCAGCCAGTGCAGGCCACCATGGGCAGCGGGGTGGTGCTGGGGCAGATGTCTGCCTTGGTCCCAACCACCCCTTGTGGGGAGGGTCTAACCTGCAGCCCCCCAGGAATGGGGATGAGCCTTCCTGAGCCAACCTCATGAGACCAGTGCCAAGCCTTTCGCAGGAGCACAAGGATCCCTGCGTGTCCAGCACTTTCAAGGAAGAGCCGTGCTGCAGTTCAGCTCTCCACAGGACTGGCACAGCTTTTGTGGTATCTGCAGAGGCCAGAAAACCCAAGAAGATATTCCTGAGAGCGCTGAAGGGCTGGGGCAACTTTTCCTTAATACAGCTTGAGTTCTCCAACTTTCACAGGCCACCTGCTTCAGTCTCAGATGGAGATGAATAGAGAAAAAGCAGCTGTGTAGATATGTATGAACACAAGACATTTACATTTCTTTCTACCATAGTCCAAAGAACTAGACGAGTAACTTCTTTTGTGCTTCTTGGAGATAGAGAAGACCCAGAAGGAATATTTTCACAACTAGACACCATTACAGATGCCAAAATAACCCTCGTCTGTCTGTTATAAACATTTTATTCCAATACAAACCTGCTTCCTGAGCACAGAAAGAGCATGGCCATGGCACAAGATGCTCTCAGCAAGGAGTAAAGGAAGTCTGGATATGAAGCCTGGAGTTCATGCAGGAGTCACCACTAACCCCTTTATTGCAACTGAAACAAATTTTCTTTAAAATTGCAATCCAAACCCAGCTGGGATCAGTCTCACTTGTCAAAGTCATGATTTTAAAAATATTTGTCTTGTTCATATACTTTATGTACTTTAAATATCTTCTGTAACAATCCAAGAAAGTTGGGTTTTTTAAAGTCTATTTCAAAAATTATATTTTCAAAAAGAAACATACCAATCACAAATTCCCTGCTCTTGCTCTAGGCATCGAGATTTCACTGTTGGTACTGTGACATTTTACAATTGTGAATATGGGTCTTTTGTCATTCCTGTGAGGAGATAAACTGAAGGCCTTGGTTTATGGACAGGCAAAGGACAGATTCCAATAATTTATAGAGGGTTGAAAGCTAATTTTCATGGCCAGTGAATTTCAAGCAGACTTTTCCATTTCAGCCATTAGTCCTTGCAGCGGCAGCATCTGAAGTATTCTTCACAGCTGCAGTTCTGTGCATTCACACCAGCCCTGTTCCAGGGCACTCGTGAGGCCTGGCAGGTTTCCAGGGACGAGTTGCGTGGTCTCAAACAGCCAAGGCACAATGTACAGCCAGAGTCTGCTGTTGACAACGTGGCCAAGGCAACATCACGCCGCTGCTGCCATGGGTCTGGGGCTCCAAAGCTCCCCCCACAGCTATCCCTGGAATGTGCATCCATCCCTGCCACAGGACACCTGTCAGCTCTTGCTTCAAAATCTCATTAAGGGCGGGCTGGGTATTATCTAATCCCAGAAGGACTTGTTTGGATGAATTATTTCTACAGTGAGGATCCTGCAGTATAATGTTTCAGCTAAAGTTTGGTGCTCTTATTCTTCCAGGCGTGGAAATCAAGAGGACAAAAGGAGAAGGACTAGGAGGACTAGATAACTCTTCACTGAGGACACTGGTTAAATAATCCACTGTCACCTTCATTTCTTGTCTGACTGCCAAGAGGCAACCTCAAAAGGGACACAGCTGATGAAATCAAAGTAAGCAGCAAAAAACCCCCCACAACCCTGTAAGTGTTCTGGGCCTGAAAAAATACCTCTTCACATACAAGCAAGGTATTTCAAGACATTTAAATAAGTGCCTTAGTTATACAGTGGAAGGAATGTGGGTGTGCAACTTGCTGGGTGCTTGCAGCCCAGCTATCATCACAGGAGGGGACCTTGAGGGTCTTCTGAGAGCCACCCACCCATTTGGAACTGAAGGGAGCCAGGACAGGGAAGGAAAAATTCACCAGTGCCACTGGCTCTTAGGTCCCAGCCTCTTTTCTGCCTAGCGGCAAAAAACCTGATAATATAATAAATGTACAACTCGGGGGGTGGGGGGGTGTCCATTCCCTCCACCCCAAGCCTGGCTGGACACCGAGCTCCCTGCAGGCAAGGAGCCATGCTGCAGCATCCCAACAAGTGCTTAAGTGCATGTTTAGCTGTTCGTGAGTCAGCTGCCGATTTCAGAATAGCTCTTCTCACTCAGAGTTGAGTGCACTTGAGCTTTGCTGAATCAGGCCACAGGCAAATTGTTATGCAGGCATGTTATAGTCAAATGTTGATGCCCTTAATGAAAAAATGGATCTAGTCTTGTTGCAGCCATTTGAGATTTTGCCACTGACCAATAGAAGGGCTTTCTGTAGTTCAAGAAATATCAGGGAAATGCCAATGCAGCTGAAGTGTAACCAGTTTCAGCTTTTTAGAAGCTTTCCATTCCATCAGCCAGAAGCCACGTGATCAGGCAGTACATGAAACGGTAATGACGGATACATAACCCTTGCTCTGTGTATAGCAGGGTGATACCATGTACCACGGCCCACAGAGCCAAAGGCAGGGACCGTGGCCCAGTGTTCCTGCAGTCTGGTCCCACATATTCAGCCTAGCCAGGTCAAGGACACTTTGCACCTCACTTACTGTCCTGTGACCCCCATGCCCCACAACCCAAGTCCCTACCATCCCACGAGCCTTGAATGCCACGTTTTACAGCACTGGGCGAAAAATATCCCCTCACAAGCTGTACTGGGAGAAGCAAACCTCGTCTTCCCTAGGCTGAGGGATCTGAATGCTGCAGTCACTTCTCACTACACTCCAGACAAGCAGCTGTCACAGCAGTCACCAGTGCCACCACTGAATTTAGTGAGGACCCTGTTCCTGCAGGCGTGGTGACACAGGTGCAGAGACCAATAAATGGGCCCCAAGAGAACCAGGTGGCACATCTGGAGACCTCTGAGTAAGATGTGATGCCAACCCATGCTCCCTGTTCAGACCCCAGAGCCAAACATTGGAGCACGATGAATGTGGGCAACATGCAGTTGCTTGGAATGCAGGAACACACTGTTGCTTGAATCATTTGAAGGGATACATAGGATCTGGGGTGATTCACTTCTGTCTCAGTCCCTCTTCAGATCCCAATGATCATTACCACAGCTAGCCTGACAGGTTTAATTTTGGGATCACTGGCCATTTTCCCACAGGTCTTCATTGTCATTCTTTGCAGAGTCTCATCACCTTGTTGGGCCAGTAAAGGAAGGTGCTGCCCTTTGGACCACCGTTTTGCCTGTTGTAGCATCTGTTGTTGGCAAGACAACAGAAAATAGCACAAGTGGCATCAGGAAGAGAGGAGACCTTCTGCCCCTCTTCGGAGAGGGTCAATAGCATGAAAACATAAGGCATCAACAAGGAAGATCAGAGAAGAAAGAGACCACCTGCGCTCTGAGTTCTCTTTCCAATGAACTCTCAGGCCATCGGTGATTATGAATGACCGAGATCGTAGCCAGCAGTGCGAACTGTTATCTCTGGGGTATCATAGACTCACAGTTAATTTTATGACTGTCAGGGACTAAGACTTCTCTCTGTGTAGTGGCAGTGCTTAATATGGTGCAAGAAATACCCATTTGCAAGTGTGTTGCTAATGAATAAAATGAGCGAACGATTTCATTTTAGAGTTAAGTTGGTATGATTTGCCAGTCTTCTAAACACTGCTATCTTGAGCAGCCTGGAGGATATAATGAAAGAGACACTCAGTTACATAGGCAGGACCTACCCAAGCTGTAGCTGTATCTTGTGTCAGCTAATACGTAAGTACAACTTTATTCCTACATTAAAAGCTGCAGTATAGCCAAGGGCTACTTAAGAACTTAACAGTGATATTGTTGCTGCCCTTTGAATTAGGACCTGGAAACCAGAACATTTGCTTGAAAGGTGAAACACAAATTGCTGGGTTAGGAGGTCATTTGCCTGATGGCTTTGCACCTCAGGACTCCTATTTTCAAGCACTTTTAACTACAGTATATGCACATATGATTTTCAGTTTAAGTGGAGTACTCCTCTTTGCTAATATGCTTCCCCGTGCTGGAGTTGCAAGGGGGACTTCAGAGACATTGTGAAAATCATTACGAATCACAGGACTTGACACATTTATACCAACTGAAAACTGAAGTTCTTAAAGATTTAACTTGGATTTTGGTTGATAATGGGATCCCAAGCATGTCAGAACTTTGAATCTCTTTCAACAAGGGCAAGGAATTAAATCAGTCCACTGACTCAGTTGCAGTATCAGAGAAAGGGCTCAGACTCACGATTAAGACATCCCTCTTTCATTTCAGGTTCAGCTAAGCCTCAGTCTTTTCTGCCAAGAGCTCACTGATCAGTCTCCAGACATTTCCCTGCCTATCAGGCTTATCTGAAAACCTCCTTTTGGTGTGTTCTTCCTTTCTCATTGTCTGCAATCAAGCATAGATATTTTTCTCATGATCAGCATGAGCTCAGTGCTGATAAAGATGTTCCGGTCTTGGTTCCCCCACCAAGGTGGCTGTAAACAACTGCAGCCCATCTGCCTTTGTAATGAAAAGGATGAAGAGGAACATGATTTGGAAAAGATGCTGTGCCTATTTACAAGGCCAGCTCGAGCTATAATTAGGCAGTGCTCAAATGGATGTGAAAGAGGTCCCTGAGCTGTAATGTAATATTTGTGTGGAATAGAGTAGAAACAAATTTGTAACGCCAGACCCAAAGACTGGATAAAACATGGATAAAATTGAGCAGATGAAAATGGGGAGGAAAAAAAGAGAATGAAGGATTAAAATCTACACTATTTTCTACCCACATTTTACACCAAACCTTCTTTGTGGCCTACAGATTAACTCCCTCCATGTCTAAATGCTTCCATCCCAGGAAGAAAGAGAAGCAAGAGCACAGACAGAGGAGAGAGCAGTGGCTTTGGGGAAGCCAGGATCCTGGTGAGGTGTCCTGCAGCACCACAGACACTGGTGGAGGCACAGCTACCCTCAGGAGCAGGCAGGACACTGGCACAGCCCTCTCACAGACACAGTGCCCTGTGGAGCACCACCTCAGCTGCCCAGCCCCATCCACTTCTGCTGCTCGTCATGCCTCCTTTCCAGCCAGCAGTTTAATAAAAGCAGCCCACTGCTGGTCAGGGTTGTGTCAACCAGATGTGAGTAGCTCCAAAAGACATAGGGATCAGGGAAGAGCAGCGATGGTAACTCCTCTAGGACACTTTGGGAAGCCCTGCTCGGGAGACCTCTGCCTCCTGCTGTGCCTCTAGTCACCACTGATGCCCCAATCCCTGGGAAGCCCTTGGTGCAGCCAGTGAAGAATGGGACCTGAAATGCATGTTCAGCAAACATGGCCTGGAATTGGTCACTCCCACATGCTTCCAGGGCTCCTGGCTGGCTGGCACTGGCCAAGGACAGGTATGACTGAAGAACTACATTTCCCAGAGTCAAGCACCCAGGTGGACTGCCACAACCTGTGCAACCCTCTCAGCTCCGGCAAACAAGGCCCTGTGACTCTGGAATCAGCCCAGTCACACGTGCGGTGTGTTTATTAGCAATCACCAAGCACTTGACAAGTTGCAACTATTTTTTTTAGTCTCTTTAGCTATTTAGCTTTCCCTCAGGATGCGTAAATAAAGAGCATGCCCAAATGGTACTGCTGTCTTGTATCTGCCAGACCTTCAGGGGGCTCATGGTACCTCCCCAGTCAGGGAGAAGTCTTCAACTACTGATAGCATACGGAGCAAAAGCACATTTGGTAAAAATGGGGATGAACCAAAAGTACAGGTATTTGGAGGCTAAATGAACCCACAGAATCACAGAATAGTCAAAGCTGGAAGGGACCCAGAAGGACCATGAAGTCCAGCTCTGAAGTGAATGGCCCACAGGAGGATCGAACCCGCAGCCTTGGTGCTATTAGCACCGTGCTCTAACCACCCCCATCCGTTTTATCTTGCTGATTCATCATACTGCAAATTTCTGACCTCATATTGATTTCTGATTTTAGTGGAGATGGTGTTTATAAGAACCAATTGTACTTGACCTACTTACGCTTTCCAGATCTAAGAATAGCATGTTTGGGCTGCTGCTGCCTGCCAGGACTGGCAGCTGTGTCCCAGATCACTATCAAACATACTTGAAAGGGTGTTTTCCACTTAAGGAGATCGACAAGATGCCTTTTGCCTTTTTTAGGTTTCACTTATTGATGGGGGGGAAAATACTAATTTCAAAGTATTTGTGACCTAAAATCAGCCTTGCAAGAAGTCGCCCTCCCTGTCCCTGCAGCAGCACTTGGCAGCACTCAGCCCACCTCTTCGTGGTGCTCAGGACTCAGCTCTCCCTGGTTCACTGCTGGCTGCACCAGGCCCTAATTTTATACCTGTCTTTCCATTATCCTTTTCTGGGTTTTCCACTTCATTTTAACATATTTTTTCCCATGATCAAATACACTCATGGGTTTCTAGTGACAGCCAAATATCTCTGATTTTTTTCTCCTTTTATTTCTAATTTTAATTTTTTCCCTAGTTTTAGGATTATATAGCACCCTCTAGGTAAGAGCTGTCAGATTTCTCTCCCTGAGAAACATTTGTGTTTTACAAAAATGAAGCTGAAAAATAATTAACTGCAAGTATTAGAAATTGTGTGGGAGGCAGAGAAGGCATGGAATAAGGCTTGAATTTTTATTTTAAAGAAAAGAAAGGCGGAACCTCCACTCCCTCTCCACTGAAGGGTGGTGAAGTCCATGCAAATCCCTGGGTGCATTTCCCAGGGAGTGTGAGGGAGGCCAAAAAGCAGCAGCAGGCATGTCCCTGGCTCTGTGCCCTGCCGTGCCAGGCAGGCTGCACTGCTGCCCTGGTTGTGCCATGGCTGTAGCCCCCAGGCTGTGGGGCTGGCTGGACTCTCGCCAAGTTGCCCAGCCCCATTGTGCCCTCCCCAGGGCACTGCGGACCCCATGGGCACCTTGACTCTCCCTGCACACCACAGGGCCAGCTCTGCACAGGGAGCTGAGCAGGAATGGCAGCTGCCAGGGCTGCTGGAGACTAATCCCAGGGCAGATTTATCACTGGGCCTCGCGAGGCGCAGACAGCCCGTGCGGGAGCGCAGAGCTGCCGCGTTCGAAGCAGGGCCGCCAGCCCCAGCAAGGCCAGGCCGGGCGTGAGGGCTGCAGCCATGAGCAGGCAGCAGCTCCCCCGGCGGGTCACAGCACCACACCCAGCGCCAGAGCCACTGCCAGGGCCCACCTTTGGCGCTTTCTGGGATGCTGAGTGCTAATTACACTGAACATTCCTCCCCACTGAGAGCAGCTGACAGGTCCTGGGGACAAAGTACGTGCTTCAGTGCTGCATTTGGAGACACAAATGGTTCCTTGCCCAGGGAGCACTGGGGAGTAGTGCAAGGGAAATCGTAGAGGAGGACCCATGGGGGTCTTCGCTGCATGGATACCCCTGCTCCCAGCCTGAGAAAGATGCCTTGTGGTGCATTAGACCAGAGCCCAAAGACCCCAGTGATGCCTTACGTTTTAACTCTTACATTTTTCACATTCTGTATTCCTAGTGTGTGACTCTGAACTGCCTTGCAGCCTGTCAGCTGCTGCTCTCTCATGCTAAGACAGACATAACAAAGCTTCTCCAGGCTTGCTCTTCAAGGACACCCAGACCGTCCTAGGCCCAAAATGTGTGAACCAGCATCTTGAGAAGGGGGACAAGCTGAGGGGCAGTTACATCATTAGCTAAAGTTTAATTGGCAAATTTATGCTGATATGCAAATGGACCAAACCTGTAACAGTGTGAAGAACTCGTGACTTGTCGTCCATCTTGGGTGTAGCCTTTGGCCTGCCCAGGGTGCAATTCTGAAGGCCTTTCAAATAAATATCCACCTTTATTCCCTTACTCCTGTCTAGTCTCTGTTTCCAGGTTGGCCTCTTTAGGCATCACCAGTGCCAAGGTGAGTGGTGAGGGCCAAGCTGAGTGCAGGGAAAGGTGACTGCCCTGGGCAGCCCTGTGCAGGAGAGAAGGGCTATCCTCCCTGCACAGCCAGGGCAGATCCTCTTCCCCTGCTGTCCCTGTGCCAGGGCTCTCTCTGTCCCCAGTTACAGCATCACCACTTCCCACATCCATGAGAGAGATTAATTTCCTCTTTTCAAGCAGAGGACCAAGCAGGACATTCACTGGGGCGAGCCTGGGCCCCCAGCTAATCAAATCTTGTTTTGGTGTCTGTTGGCCACCTTTTCACCATGGAGTGTGGCTGCGAGGCATCTTCTCCCCTGCAGTCCCTGAGATGGACACCAAGCCCTTTCCCTTCTGGCCACTCAAACTACTACTCTACCATGTAAATTTAACCATTTACACTAAGTGCCTAACAGAAAGTTAGAGCCAGCCTCTCCATTCCCCAAACCTTCAGAGAGTGAGGATAGGATTTATCCAACTCCATGCACAGATCTCTTGAAGGCAGGAGCTGGCATATGGGTCTCCACCACCATTTTTTCCCCCCTTGCTTCAGCTGCTGTTTGTGGGGACTATGGGTGGCCAAGGACATGCCACGGTAGGGCATGGCCAAAAACTGATCCTGACTGAGAGGTCAAAACTTGGAAGATTTAAAACCTATACTCTCTCAGCCTTTGAGACAACGGCAAGAAAGACAGACAGTATTTAAAATATGAAGGTCTTCTCAGCGGAATATGATGTTTATTAATGTGATGCTTATTTGCATTAAAATCAGTGGTACTTATTAATACTTGTCATTCATCATGGACATGTTTTGTAGAAACATGTTTTGATCCATCTTTCTTTGTCACCTGATAGCTGTTACTAACTGCCACAGCTATGTGATTTGCTGCTTTAGGATATTATAGATCACTTGAATCACACACAATTGCCATCTTTCTGAGTGAGCACTGTAGATTTTATGAACAGGAATACCCTTATCTCCTTGAAAATTACTTTCAGATAAGTTCACATTTTTAATTACTATCTCTGATTTATAGTCAATTATCTATTTGGTAAATAAAAGAGCTTGACAACACCTAAAAAGCAATTTCAGTAAGTGCCCTCCCAAAGACACTATCATCATCATGTTTTATTACAGTGGTAGTGTTTCAGAAACAGACCACCCCCAGGATGTGCCATGCAGTTAAATAACTGTGGGAGTCTTTGTTTCCCATTGCTACAAATAATAATATCCTTGTCTTGAAGAACTTATATCTATACTCAACAGTATAAAAAGAGCCGAACATATAGGTTTTGTTTGCATTTACTGCAAATAAATGCATGAGGAAGAACAAGTAACATTTTTAGAAGTAATCTAATTGGGTTGTATGAGGAAAAATCTTTTCTACCAACACAATCAAATATAATGTGCTTCATTCGAATAACCCAGCAGAGAAAACTTCTGCACTCGAATACCTGGAACATTGTGTGATGCATTTGCGGTGTACTGATGATAGTATTCTCCGTGTTGGTTTTGTTCTGCTTCATTTACCCAGTCCTCATCTTCAGGACAGCCAGGAAGCAGCACCAGAGCAATCACCACCCTGCTGCTGCGGTGCACAAGGAAACCAGGGCTATGGACTGTAGCTTGGTCTGAATTGCCAGGGTAGTTGCTTCTTTTGATCCAAGGAATTGAACAAAATTGCAAAGTGTTTCTACTACAAAAAAAGGCTGAGAGGTGTGTTATTTTCCAAGTACGTAAAGTGTGTTTTTTCCCTGAGTATATAGTAAGGTTCACTGTCTCTGGCCTTGGCTCCTTCCACCCCAAGTTTTATGCTTTGTTTCTTTTTTTCTTGTAGATTCACAGAAAGCACTTCTCTGGCTGCCTACAGAGCTGAACCTTGATGGTTTCCCTCTTTCTCTGACAGATACACAGCAGCTACCACACCTTTCCTTCCTACTGAGGCTTTCCAATCAGAGCATTAGGAAACAGGGTCCAAACTCATCACTTCATCATAGAATCATCAAATGGTTTGGGTTGTATGGGACCTTTAAAGATCTAGTCCAGCCCCTGACCATGGGCAGGGACATCTTTCACTAGATCAGGTTGCTCAAAGCATAGTCCAACGTGACTTTGAACTCTTCCTATGATGGGGCATCCATAACTTCTCTCAGGAACTCATCATCCAGTGTCTCATCATCCTCATCACTTTGCCCACATGCAATAGTTTTCCACTATGTCTAACCAAGTGGGCATTCAGCTCCCCAAAATGAAGGCAGCTGCCATGGCCATAAGCTTCTGCATGCTGATATGACCACTCAACCCTCAGCACACGAAGGATTTGTTAATTCTCCTTCTGTTTGATGGTGTTTTGAATGCATGAAGTCAAAACGCACAGAACATACAGAGGCAAACACACAGAACAGGCAAACATCCAGTCCTTGGGTAAGGCATCAGCGTCTTAAACCAGAATGTGTGTGGGACCAAAAAAAAAATTTAAGCATTAAATTTCCTACTTCTGCCACATCAGTTTTGAGCTGGCTGGAAGCTACTTTGGCTCCAGAATGAAACAGATCCAGCTCAGGGTGAGGGTATGGATAACCTGAACCTTAAGCTTTTGATAGCTTCAGGGCATGGTTACCAGACAACTCTGTCAGAGGCTGCATACCCCCTGTGTCTCCTCTACAATGACAGTGACCCCTGAGTTAGCAAACATCTTTGATAGGAAGGAGATCTGCACTGAGTTATATCTGAATCTAAGCTACCAACTTGTGCTTTGCTTTGAGCTTCTTACTTCAAAAAGGCAGAGGAAGCCTTTAAAATGAAAACCTTTGCTCTGCTTCTTTTCTTTTGTTTTAATTAACAAGTAACATGGAGCTCAGTGAATGAAAATAACCCTAGAAATGAAGAAAATTCTTCATAGAACTACATTATGCCAATTGTTTTAATGGAAAAGCATGCTTGCTTTCTTGGAGCCCATTTTGCCTGCTCTACAGCCTTGTTTTTAACCGGAGTAATTGCTCTTGTTTCTGCAGGACTTTCTGCAGGAACGACATGGATGCCGGCAATTGTCAGTGTCGATTAAAACCCATTTACAGCCTCAAAATCTGCACTATGTTGTGCAGCAGCTCAGCTGGGCCACAGACCCACAGCCCCTCCTCTGCTGGAGCTTGACAATATTGAGAGTGGCAACAGATCCTTGCAGGAGTGCTGAAGTTGTGCTAATGCTCTTCTCCGGTTTTAATTTAACCAGGCTCTCTCTCACAACAAGATGACAAACAAGAGCCCCAGGAATCAAGGGGCTGTGCATGGACATCTAGTGAGCTCATAGTAGTGGTGCTGGTCTAAAATTTTGTCTCCTAGGTGATAAGGGCCTCTGGAGCAAATTTCCGCATGCCGGAGGATTGCCATGTATGTGCACGAGGTGCACAGTGAATAGAAAGACAGCTGACCTTCCTCATACTTGTGTAAACGGGAGAGGTGATTTTTATTTGGGAATAGAACAATGACAAGGAGTGCTGTTCTGGGGCAGTTTATTTGCCTAGGACAGTGATAGCCAATTTGCTGAGTAAGACAAAAGTGTCCAAGAGTTCTCATGCGCTACCTCAAGAAAAGACTTCCATAACATTCTCATTCTCTATATGGGCTTTTCACATGAGAAACAAAATTGCTCAAGAAGCTCACCATGTCTCAATATGATACTTTAGTGACTTTTTATGCAGTAGTAATTTCAGTGGTACACATTTCTGGTAGAACAAAATAAGATACCTGCAAAATGGCAAATGATTGTGTTTCCATCTACTTTCTTGAGCTGAAAAAATGTGAGAAACTTCCCATTTCCTGCCTACACAATAGACATCTTGTGAGAAGAGCTGGATCTCAGTTTGAAACATGAATACAACTTTCAGATCATCAAATCCAGATCTCTGCTCTTGCAGCATTTTCCTTGGAGAAGGGATCTAAGCCAGTTAAATCAATATACAATTTGATTTGAGTCCTGCCTTTCTTTTTCCTCTTGTTCTTGTTTCAGAACACCAAAGCTCAGAGGAGTGCCATTACTGTGAATTCTTGCACAAATAGGGAAGACTCAGGTCCCTGAGTGTTGTCACCACCATGATTACTTTGTGAAGAGCCTGTGGAAGTTTTAAGTGGAGAAACAGAGAGTTGGGTTACTACTGCCAGGTTCAAATATTTAAGTGTCATGAGCCAGATTCCTCCAAGTCCAAACAAAATTTTCTTTAAATAGCAGCAACAACAAAGGCGTTTTCTTGACTTAGGCTATTATTATTCCTTTGGATCATATTTCCTCTGCAAGCACAAGGGCAAGAAATTTACTTTTTGTAAAAGGCAAGAGCCTCATCTCAGATCTTCAGAACCCACAGGTCTAAAAGCTCCCAAGGTGACTAAAACCATCACAGGCATAGTGGAAATAAACCTGTCTCCAAATGCTGCTTTGTTTTCCAAGCGCATTGACTTGGTACCTGGACTTCTTTTCTTCTCTTTTCTTCTTTTTTGTTTCACATACAGAGGGAAAACCAGTGCTTTTAGAGGGTAGCATGGTAACAGTCTTGCAAGTAGGTCCAGAGTCTCTTTTTCCTCTTTGAAATGCCTTAGATTATGAGATTTTTTTCAAGTTTAAAAACTGCCAGGGAAGGAAATTTCTTCAGAAGTGTCCTTTGAGTCAGAGATAAAAGTGATGCCCGGCAGGTATAGGCTAGCAGTAGTCAAAGAAAAGATGAACTCCCAGCAGAAGCTGTGAAATTCTCTCCCTCTAGTTCTGCTACTGTATAAGACTACATCATTCTTTATTTCTAACCTTTTTTTTTCCTATCCACTGGCTGTACCCATTAATGTGCAAAAAATCTGCCTGTGAATCTGTGTTCTTAGCCTAATAATCCTGCTGTTTATGATGTTTTCCCTGAGGACAGGACTTAGACTACCAGCCATTTCATGCAGTGATCCATCAAGGGTTGACACATCTGGACACCTTTGTGGAAGGTGGAGCACACCCCAAGGCTGTGGGAGCAGGCACCAACTTGGACCTCAGGAAGACAATATTCAACTTCCATGTTTAGCAATGATCTTTTGATACATCAGTGAGCATTTAACATCTTCTGCGTTGGTAAATGAGGGTTTGTGAAAGTTCATTTATAGTCTCTGGAATTATACATTTGGATGCAATGCTATGAATGTAGGAAATGTTAAGATCCTTTTGCAAAGGAGAAAAATTAACCTGGAAAGACAGGGTAAGAGCATCCAGACGTAACAGGAGAGATGCTGGTGGTGAGACGAGTGCTTCTGAGAAACCTGCTTTTATCTCCTGCAAATCTGTTTTACCATTTCAACCCATATCCCTCATCTGCCCTCACCTCATGCCACATTTGTTTAATTTAAACCTGAGACAAGCCAAGGACAGAAACACAAACTCTGTGTCCATGACTCTCTCATGCCACCTCCAGATTCCCCAAGAAAGCCAAATACACAGAGGAGAGTGACACACAGACACCTGTTCTGGCAGGGCAAATTAAAATATTGGATTCATTGGTGCTACAACATAAAATCAATGTTGCACATTAAAGGGTCCTTTAATGGACATCAGGGAGGAAATTACATTCTTGTCTGGCTAGATAAATTAACTTTTAGATCATAATATTTAGATATTAGCATTTCTAATCCATTTCTAGCTCCCAGTCCTTTAAGATTGTTGAGGAACCAACCCCTTATAAGCTGTTTCTAACTCCAGAAGCATTTACAAAGGAAGCTGCTCTAATACCTGGAAAACTTGAGTTTGGAAGATCAAATGACTATTCAGTGACCAGTGCTGTGGCAGACTGAGTCTCCTGGCTCAGCTCCTGGGGTCTCAGCTATCAATACAGCTGCTCAGACCATGGCAGTTCCATTGTGTTATTTGAGCCCCTGTAATAAAATACCTTATATCCCTGCTCTCTAAGCAACCTGCCCTCCGTGCACCCCCTCTGTGCCAGTATTGCCAGCAGAAACCAAATAAGCCTGTGCTGACTCCTGCCTACCCAAACTGCAACCACAACCCCTGTATGCAAAATGCCTTAAATGCACTTCTTCCAAGTTAACTAAATGTTGCTGCTGTACTCTGATAAATAAAAGCCCTATAAACTGTTCCCAGCGGTATGGTAGTGAGCAGAGGGAAGTGTATCTAAAGGCAACTCCTTTACACTGGAGTTTTATGTGAAGAATATGCTGAAGCTTCATCATAAATAATTAAATACCTTTCTAAACTATTAATGCAGCTGGTTGATGGCTTCTGTTTTGCTTATGGTGTCTCAAAGGTGTTGACTGTAGGCAAGTATAGATCTTTATCTGTGATGAAATAAAGCTTTGAAAATATTATAACACCTTTGCAGTTGAAAGTATTTCTGGAGACAGGGATTTAAAACTGAAGTGTGCTGTCTGCAAGGCAGCACTCCTAAGGAGGACGATCTAAAGATCAGAACGGAGCTCAGTAAAGTCACTGCAAACAAATTTATTTGTTGTTTGACCAGCTAATGTCAGCCACTTACAAAACACAGAAGTTCCACTGCATAAGGCCACCACCAGAAATATGCTGGGCTAGGCAGAAATTGTCTGAAGCAATAACTGACATTATTTCCAAACTAACTAATGCCAAAAGTGGTTATTCAAGGCACTCCAGTGTTGAGAAATCAGGTACAAGACTGCAGTACATCACTTTTCCTTACAGTTCCCCTCCATTTAGAAAGAGCTTATCAAGGCAGATTGTATCTAACAGATGAGTACTATCCCAGTTTCTGGAGCCTACCATGATGTTGCAAATTATCAGAACTGTATTTTTGAACTTGGAGAAATGTGACAGAGGTTTTCCAAATATTTTTCTGTTCAGAAAGATTTGAGGTTTCTAATCAGCTGATGAAGGGTTGCGTAGAGTAACCTGGAGTGTTCCAGTCTCAAAGCTCCACCAAGCAGAGGGCACAAATGCCACAGCTCTGGTGCCAGATTTATGTAAAACCCCTGTCTAAGCTCACTCTGCTAAGAATGATCCCACTTGGCCACGAGCAATTTCTGTTGTGCTCCACATGCCCTCTGCTCTGAACAGCTCCAAGCTGACCCACAGCTAATATTTCTGTGCACTCTGGTGATGATGACAGCCCATTAAGGGCAAGTGGCCCAGTGGCTTGCATTAGTGATTTCATGTCAAAATGAAAAGGTTTTTATGAAAGGAAAGATGCAAAACTAAGCTCAGAATCAAAAAATATTCCACTAGCTTGTACGTAGAGTCCCAGATGTGGACAAGTGCCCCACCCCAACCTGCCCCATCCCAACTCCACATCCTTGCCTTTGTGCTACCACGGTGAAATAACCAATTTCAAAATGCCAACATTAAATTATCTCCTGTTAGTGTAGTAAACCTGCAGATGAGCACTGCTGACCTGTCCTACAGGACACAGGGAGCTCCTGTTAGTGCTATTCTCTGCTGAGCTGGGGTTCCAGTGCTGCACATGACTGCAGGGCATTGCAATGCTGGACTCCATCTGCTCTGGTGTTTATGTTAAATGGGTCGTTCATGTAAATACCGATGTAAATGGTCAAACTCCTTATTTCCTCCTAGGACGGTGCTCTGTCTGTTTCAGTAACGAGGGACTGCTTCTGCTGGCTTCTGCAGCCTGCCTGCAGACCTATCATTGCAACATGATCTCTAATCAATTAGGCCACTTCAAAACAAAATGAGAATATTGAGTGTCACTGGCAGATGGTGAAGATCTGTACCAAGCAGATAAAGCCCATGTACATTTTTGAGGAATATAAATGAAAAGAATAATCAGAGAAAAATTAAGTGTTGCTAGACTTTGGAGCAAAAATCATGTTCTGCTTCATCTGGACAGGGATAGCAGAGCAAGGAGCAGTGGCATCAGAGGGGGTGTTCTGCAGCCTGCTCTGCATCCCTGAGATTCCCAAAAGCCTCCACTCACAAACAGAGCCTAAGGAAAATAATTAAAGTTTTGAGTACTTTGCAGCTCAATCCAGTTACCTCTGGATAATGCACAGCTTCCTCCCCACCTCGTGTAGCACCAGCAGTTGTGGGTATCATGTTGGGGAACAGACCTTTTTCTGAGTGCCTGGTCCATCTTCCAGAAAAGGCACTTTCAAAACTACCAAAACGCTTTCAAATTGCTTTTGTATAACACTATTGGTCTGGATTCCTATCTTGGCAATTTAGCATCAAAATGTCAAGGCCTGATCAAAGCACTGGAATTCACACTATTTTTCTTTGCTTGAAGAAGCAAAATGATTAACTAGGTTATTAGAATAAAAACTTAACAGTGTACATATTCACAACATTTTGCTCCCACTAATTAATTTCTGATCGAATACCCTGCCAGAGGATCAGCTTACTACTGAGATAGAGATCACAGCACACAGAAGCTTAATTGGATGGGAAGTAGTCCCAGAAGGACACAACTCCGCTGCATCTTGATGCTGTGCTGGATCAAAGGCTGCCAGGGGCTGGGCAGAACTGGAGCCCCATGAACGTGGCTGTACACACAGTTGCAAGGCTTTGCTGGCAGCAGGGCCCTCATTGCAAGCACCAGAGCATTGGAGCACAGGACAGAGGGTGTGTCCTTCATAATGAAGAGGGTCTTTAGTCAGCTTTGCATCCCTGGAGGCAGGGTTACATCTCAGCAACAGGATGGTGAGGTGTTCCACAGCACTGTGTCGGGGCTGGGATGCTGGCACAGCTCAGGGGTGCCTCTGCGGGGCACATCCCCCAGGCTGGCTGCCAGAGCTCTTGCTTGGGTCACTCAGAATCGCCCCATCACACCTCGGTGTCCACTTGTCCGTGCAGCCTTCAGCAGCAGGGGGGAAGGCAGGCTGACCTGGGGTGGGCACCATGCCCACAACCCTCCCTCCTGGGCCCACAGGGCCATTCAGGACCTCACCCACCCTGCCAGACCATGCTGCCAGCAGCCACTGCTCGGGACATGTCCCTCATGGGGCAAGACTGACCCTGCTGTGGCTGATGGCAGAAAGGCAAGACCAGTGTATTCAAGTTCTTTTTAGCCAGCTTTAGTCAATTAAACCAGGAAGGTGACCAAATTTCATCCAACAAAAGCAACCATATGACAATTCCTTACTGTGAGAAGTTAGATTGGCAGTTGTCATCTGCTCTGTGTTCCCTGTTTTCAGGGAAGAGTGTGAAGGATTTGGTCACAGGTCAGCACTTGCCCTGCACTGACTTTAAGGCTTGTCTTGTTTTCCATACACAGTCAGTACCTCGCGGACACGAACCTGTCAGCCTTGTCTGGGGGACGTGGGGCACAATCCTCAGAAGAGTTCTTCTGTGAGGCTAAAGGTCAATCCAGTAATGAGTAACTCAACATGCAGCATCTCCAAATTATAATCAAAATTGAATATTGGACCATTTTAATGAAATTAATCCATCACTTCTGCTAACTGAATTGTGGTTAAATGACCTGGGGCGAATTGAGGCAGTCCCTGTGGAAAACTTCTAAGCACTACAAGCAAATTAAAAAGAAAAATGCTGGTCTTCTTTAAAACAGTCTTAATTCAGTTTGTTATGAACCTGACTCCAAGATCTGCCAGCAGCCTGATAATGCTGCTAAAGACAGTCATACTCTGCTGTAGAAAGAAAGGGGAGCAGTTCTTCAGTTCTGCTCATTCAGTACTGAGATGAAAGGTCCTTTTCTTCACAAAAAAAGTTGCTAGCTCACAGTAGACCATCATGCTCATGTTGGAGTCTTAAGGTTAACAGCCTGGGTTGGGACATTTGTCTTTTGAAATGTCTTTCATGCTTGGATAAATCATTCCTTTCCCACAATGCAGTACCTTTTTTCCCAGCAGCCATACAAAAATGAATGAAAAATCTGTGAAGGAATTGTAGACAAAAGACAGCAGACACCTCAAACTTACAAGGAGTTTTGAAAAGACCTATGGAAAACCCAGATGAGTGTGTGATAAAATATTACATGTTTTATTAGCAGCAGTTGTAGTAGCTCACTGGAGCCTCTGAAGCATCTCACTCACTCCTCTGGGTGACTCATTTCTCCCTCATCCCAAAAACTGCAGCCCATCACAGTGGAAAATACTGACTTTGCAGAGCAGCATTATGGGATGAAGAGTGTGTGCTCTGAAAATTCCCAAGCTGTCCTTTGACAAAATAGACATTGCTGAAAGAAAGCAGGCGCGTGCACAGACTTGACATTTGAGAGACTGTTATCACACCAGCACTAATGAAGTCTGCACTAACACTCATCATTGGTTGTTCCTGGGTGAAATATGTGCAGATTCCTGATATCCAAGTGATTTGTTGCAGAAATCACACAGCAGAGGGTAGCAAAGGACATTATAAAAGGAACCTGGAGCATGAGTGAGGTGGGCCTGGCACATTTAACTCTGCTTAGTCTCCTGTCACAACAGGATCATGGTGCACATGGGGATGTGGAGGAATTACTGGGTCCTCCCCTCCTGACTTCACCTGTGCTAACCAAAGGTGCAGCTAACTTCTGCCAGAGTCTTCAATGGGTGACATATGGAAAATAAAGTACGGGCTGGCAAACTGTGGCCTGTGCTGGCTGAACTTCCCCAAGCAAAGTCGGGGAAGACAAGCACAGAGCAGCACAGAGCAGCAGCTTGTCCTGGAAGGCAGATCCATGGAGCCCCAGCCTTAAGGAGGGAAGTGCAGCTGTAGGGACACAAGCTGTGTCACACCACCTGCATGCAGGGCCAGTCAATGGGTCTTGAATATCTTACCTTCCTTGCTGACTCCTGGATCTTGCTGTTCTGATCATCCATGTTACATCCAAATCAGCATCCTCTGAGACCAAACCCAGCATTTGGCTCCTGCCAAGGGCCGCTTCAGGTGGGCAGCATGGATAAGGCTGGACTGGGCTGGGCTCCCACAGCCCTCTGCAGCCCCCAGCACTCTCCTGGGGGACTCAGACAAAACTTTGTGCTCCCTGCTGGGGCCTGTGAGGTGCAGCCTCGGTTCCATGAGATGAGACCATTCTGCTGGTTGACTGTGACTTACCCTACATGCTTTCTCAGACTCTGCTACTAAGGAACCCCCAAAATGATAACCAGCATCTCAGAGACTTCCCCTGAGCCCAGGGAGGACAAGGGCTGAGTACCATGGCAGGGGAGGCAGCAGCCAGCTGTAAGCACAGCTTACAGCTCCACACCACTCCAGGAGACCAGAGCGTGAGCACCAGGCAAGGTCCATGATGTTCCACAGTCTCTCAGAGAAACCTGCTGTTACTGCAAGTCTGTGTGTGAGGCAGCCAGCTTGACAGAGGGTTTTGTGTTCCCAGTGCTCTCCCCTTTCTGCCGAGTAGACAAAAGCAGAGAGAAGTTTTCATGGCAAGAAAAGCAAAGAAGTATATTAGTATAAAGCGAAACAAGAAGGGGAAAAACAAATGCAAGGATTAAGTTAAACATGGTGTTTTCCTGGTGTTTCTCAGGACCTTCTACATATCAGCTGCCATGAAGATGGGGATGCTCTCCTCTTTGCAGAAGCAAGATCTCAGCCGTGACTGAACCTGCAGTTTTGGCTTAGGGGCCAGAAAACAGCATCTTTTATTTACTGCTGCAAACACATCCATAAGGCTGTGCCAATGACCTGGCTCTGCAGAACGTGTCTCATATAGTGTTTTGCATCCAGAGGTGATGCATCCCAGATTTACGTAGCAACCCTGCACTTGGCATCTGGTTAAGGTCCTCACCAGCATGGAGGGCTGAGGTAACTCCAGATCCTGCCATGTGTCCTTCACATCCTGCTGCAAATTCCTTCCAGGAAAAGTCTTCACCAGTGTATCTCAAGGTGGGCTCCAGAAAGTGAGGCTGGATCCAGGTTTCACTGCAGTTAAGATGATTTGGAGTCCTGTACCTTCGTTCGGTCCTTGTGAGCACAGACCAATGTTGCCAGAGGGCCCATGACAGCTCTATTGCTGCAGTAAATGCTCTTTGCAGAGATCAGGGGACACCCACCTTTGGCAACTGATGCTCCGCTGGAAACTCAGACCCTGAGAAAGCCACTGCAGCTGCAGTGCACCCCAGCTGAGGGCTGCACTCCTGTAGGTCCTTCCTGCTGCCCCAGGGGAAGCCCCACAGCAGCACCTGGAAGAGCTAGGGGTGGGTGAGAGGTGCCCAGCACCCTACCCTGCCTCCTGGTGTTCCTGCACAAAGAGAGCAACCACTCACTTCCTGCCTCCCTTAGACTGAGGAAAACAAGCAGGATAAGAGCAAAATCTCTGTGACAGAGCACAGCGTGTGTCACTGCCATGAGCCGGTGCAGCACAGAGCTGAGGTGGCATCTCCCGTCTGCGCGCACAAAACCCGCAGGTAGTCCTCGGGTGCCGTTCAGCTAACACAGACATTTCCATGTCAGCACGAGCAGACAAGCACTGTAGGAAGGAAGGAAGCGCATCTTTGGTTCCTGTTTCACTACATTCATAACTTTAATATCACACTAACACAGCAAGTGCGTTGATGCTGTAATTGTATTCCAGCTGCCTGAATGCTCCTCTTAATTTAGTCATGCTACTTCAGCTTTGTTGTGAGTTACAAATCATTCTTGCTCTCAAGAAGCAAATCAATTTACAGATGTTGCAAGAGATAGGATTACCCAGCAGGTTTTCTTTTTTTAACACATGCAACATATAAACTTTATTAAATGAAAGCAATTTCTCCAGGGAAGTCCCTGATGGCAGAGGGAGACAAATTGCAAAGGTTTTCGAGCTTCAAGGAGCATCACAATCTCCTTGCAACTGATTTGAAGGCATTCTGCCACAAACAATACAGCAAAGCAAGAACACAAGTTGTATCCTATACCTGTGCAGGATTTTAAATACTCATTTATTTTTCAAGTGCACAGATATTATGCATATATATATATATATATTATTATCAGAACATGAAGTGTTGGCTTGTTTGAGATTAGTGGCATCTTTTTTACTCTGAGCAAGATTTCTCCATCAGTTTGAATTTTGCCACGGGTTTGGTCAAATTGTCAAGGAAAGATGACCCAGTATTTTGAGGCAAAAATTTAAAACATTCCCTGCTTTGTTACAATGATCTGTATGGATGAGTTATCTGGTTTATTAAATAATAATAACAGGTTAAAGCAAAACCAATTCTTTCTGTACTACTGGCAAGCAGTGATACTCTTGTGCAGCCTTTTTCTGCTATGTTTACCTCATTTCCAGTCACCCCCTTGGTCATGCATTTACTGAATTATATGGTTGTGTTGGGGAAGGTGCACTTTTGCCTATACGATTGCTGTTCCTAATTAAAATAATTAGAGACAGTGTCAACAGATGGTGCTGAAGAGCAGCAACGTCGCCCTGGACTGCTGTAACATCAAGAATATTCCAAAGAACTGCAACTGCTGTCACCAGCTGCTGATTAAATAAACTTCCAGTGATGGGTACTTCTAGAGCTATTGAACTGTTTCCAGGCATCAGTACATAATAAACTTCGGTACTTCTATAAAAACATCTTAACATCTCAAAAAAACCATCAAAATTTCATTTTGTACAATAATAATGGCTCTGCAGTTTTTCAAGCCATCTTCTTTAATGCCTTCTTTGGAAGCTGTCTGTAATGCAGTTTCAACACATGTTGTCCATGCTTTCGGAGTGCTCTGGAGACTGTGATTTTTGGGGATGAAACACACATTTCACCTGTAGTGCCAGTGATCTTTCTGCCTTGCTGCACAAGCTCTCTTCCTCGTATTGACACAGGGAGACAGGCTGGAGATGGGCTGGTGAAATAAAGTTTATTTTTAATAGGGTGATGTAATGGGCTTGAGTTCAGTGATACTGACCCCAGGCCATACATTTAAGACGAAAATATCACAACTGTTCCCAGCTGGCAGCTTAACAAAAATACATCAGTCTTGAAGGGCAGGAAACCGGCTTTTGGAGGCTGTTTACTGTCAGAGAGCTCTGAGAACTGTAACTTTCTTCACACTTTATATGTCCAAGAGGCAGTTCATGAAAATAAAATCAAACCTCATGCTTCCAGAAGAGATGAATTCAATATTGCCTTGAGAAGTTAATACCAGGATTTTAAAGAAATGCTGCAACATTACTAAAACCTACACCTTCTTCTTGGTTTTGGCTGGGATAGAGTTAATGTTCTGGCTAGTAGCTGGTACAGTGCTGTGTTTTTTACTTGTGAGCAATCAGATGCAATATGTTGACCCATGTTGTACAAGAAATCAGATTTTTCCTTCTGGCTCTTCTCTATAAAATCTATAACTTTCAGTCTTGAATGCTCTTCTACAAGAGAAAAATTAAATTGTATCAGGAGAGGAGTGAATGATGCACATTTTGGATACCACTGCACACAAAACCTTGTTGAACCAGCCATGGGCTTTCCACAGCTGCTAAGAAATCGCTCTGTGCCTCTTTCATCTCTCACATAAATTGTAAAAGTTTCAGTTTGTATAGCCCCTCACTACAGACACCAATGTCCATAAGAATGGAACTTGGCTGGGGTCTCTAGGTTTGTCTTGGCTCCACCTAAAAGTAGGCACCCAAAACAAGCCAACTCAAATATTGGTATCTCCAAGGGAGAGCTGAATTGCTCCCTCCGAGGACTGCAAAGAGAGATCTCAGGAGGGTGAGGTTCCAATATCTTGGATGCTGTTTGATGAATGTTATGTTTAGGTGTAGCCTCAAGTTAAACACTAAATCTGCAACATCACAGCTCATTGGATTCTCATCAGGTATAACACTGGAACTGCCAGGAGGCAGTATTTTGGTGAAAGACCAAACCAGTTGCAGGATCCTTCACTTTTCAGTTTTAGGAATCTTTGTCTGCTTGCTCAAAATTGTTCATGACTGATCATGCAGCATGTGCAGCTTCTCTCTGTCAAACCTCCTAAATTGATTGAAATAGATAGTTTGAAGACAAGCATATATATATATAACACAATGAAATATCCCACAATAAATAGCGTGAATGAATGGTGCTGACAAGAACTGATGTGCTTGTTGCAGACATCACATCGTGTAGAACTTGGTATGTGCGACCTAGAAAAGGTCAAAAACCTTAAAATAGCTGATGTCCACAACCCCATCCTCTCCCTCAAGCTCTAGAGATGTTAGGACTCAATTAGTGACACACTGATTTCTTATTTCCCAGCACACCGTGACATTTTGATGCCAGATAACTTTTGCTGTTTTGTAACCAAACCTTGGAGGAAGGCTGGATGTCACACATTTTTATTTGGATTCTCGTGTTCAACACAAGTGACAGATGGATTTATTTTTCTCCAGCTTATTCCCATATTCCAGAATGATTTATGTTAAAGACTCACCCAGGCACCTTGTCTCGGAAGTACCAGAAGATCTGGCACATGCGATTCGTTAACTGAACATTTGTTTCCCCACGAGCAATATATGTGTCACTTGTGCTCTGAAGCAATGCACCTTTCTTCCAACAGTCTGCACCCACTTCTTCTGATTCATGGGACAGACAGCAAGGACGACTGATATACCTGGCCCCCTCCCACACAAAGCAGGTTCAGGAGACCAGCACCCCATGCTGAGGACTCTTCAAGGTCAGGCTTTACCTACCTCATGTGCCCAGAGCGTGGACCACACCATGGTGCTGGTTTTGATGCAGAACTCTTCTGCAAGTCAACTTTGCCTTCTCTCCACCCAGAGAGAAGTGGATTCCACAGAGATGCAGCAGAAATTTAAGGTGATGAAAGGTAGGACACTGGGTGTACGTGATCAGCATGTGGCTGGCCACTGTCCCAGGCTGTCAGAGGAGGCCCCTGCATCCAGCAGGGTCACAAGGAGATAAATGGGAGCCATCATGAGGATGGCAAGAGCATGGAGTCATTGACAGAAGGATTGAAGAAAAGTATCAACCTTGTCCTCACTGGGTGCTTGAAAGACTTTCTTGGTGGCATTAGCACACATTAGCCTGAGCTACCCACAATATGCCAGGAAATCTTTTGTATGGGGTAAAATCACAGCATAAGAAATTAAAACTTAGCCTGTGTCTGTGAAACAGATTTTAAAGTTTTCTACTCAGAATATAAGTGTGAAATCACTAAGGTGTCCCAGTGTCCATGCTGGGGAATCTGAGCTGCCCCCCACTGCTCCCCTCTCCTTACAGCTCAGCAGAAGTCCTGTCTGGCCCAATTTGCTCGCATCGGATTCCAACCTCCTATTCCAGTCAGATTTTAAAAGCCTTGGAAGAAAAAATCCAGGCTGTGCCTAGAATCTCCCCCATGTTTTACACAGTTTTGGTTTCAGTGGTCTATATATTGAGAAGATGAGCTAGTGCCTGAGCACTCACACCACGCCACAAGATGGTCCTGTGTTTGAAGACCGGCCAAAGCCTGAGCCAATACACACTTCTGTGTACTTTCAGATAAAATCTACATTGTGTTACACTGCTCATATACCACATAATTTTAGAAAATAACATAAACACCATCCCCCCTCCAAAAGAAGCATTCTACATGGGAGAGGACCCAAATGCTTTTCATAAAACATCAGCACCTGTTCGCCCTTCTGTGCATGAACTACACAGTGGAAAAGCAGTGATTGTTGCTGTAGTATCTGTTGAACTTTTGTTTTCCTATCGCTACATAACAATCAGGTAAGATTTTTGCTAGAAAATTTTGCTTGAATAAACTACACCAGAAGCACAAACCCAGTCTGTCATTTCATCACCAGTGTCTTCAGAAAATATCGTATTTCCTTCTAGAGCAAAGCTTAGTAAGTAAAATAATTATTTGGTTGGCAAAATTAATTCATACAATTTTGAGCAGTAAAGAAATCCTAGCTTAAAAAGTAAGCAAATCAAGACCAACTCTCCAGCTGTTGAATACTTTATTCTTTTGTTACTTCATACACCTGAGCTCTGAAGGCTTGTACAAAATATAAAATAAAATAAAACCCCAGTATGGTTTTACTGATCTTAAAACTGCAGCCTTGTATTTTTTAATCATTTATTGTAAATATAAAGAGGGGTAGGAATATTGCCAGTGTATCTACTGAAAGCATGTAACCTTTTGGATATTATGTCATTGTTGCAATGAGAGTTGGCTTAGATGATTCAATTTTTTGAAGAAATGCCAATTTTATTACAACTCTTTCAGCAGAAATGTGTCCTGTTCCAGAGAGAAATTCACTGAGAAGTGAACTTCTATTCAAACCTTTTTGTTTCTCATCCAGAAAAAAAACCCACTTTCAGTTCTGCTTGAGAGAGGAAGAGCCTGCCTTTTCCTTCCCCACAGCTAATGGGAATGCACCAAACAAAAGGCCACAGAGAGAAACACAAGGAATTATAAAAACACATATTCAGACTTCCCATACTAGCAAAATTCAAAACAAAATACACGTTGCAGCCCCAGCTGCGACAGGGAGTGCAGCAATATGAAGAGATGAACATTTGGGTGGAATGTAGGCAGCAAATCTTTCCGTAGAGGAATGAAGTCCACCGGCATGGAGAAGGCGTGTGAATGTACTATGGCTTGCAGAATCAGGTCCTGTGAGAAGCTGAGTGGCTTTTGCAAGATGCTATTTGAGGGCACCCGGCACTGAGGGGTGGAAACCATGAAGCCCTCAGACAGCACTGTGCAGGTTTAGGTCCCTAATGCAATATACAACATATTTGCTCCACTTAGTGACCTGAGAGCTTGCTTTGGCTTAGTTTTTTTCCCCAAGCATTTGTTGTTAAGTTAATTAAGCACTTAAAAATAACAGTCTCTCACTTTCCAGAGACTCCACATAAATACTAATCTGCCTTCTTCTAAAGGCCAGATTTTCTGCAAGGGCCAATCAATACAGTTCCACTGATTGAGGATCTGGCCTTAAAAGTCTATCCAGTGCATTAAGCCCAGCACAGCATGACATGTGCCTTGGCAGTAGGACAATTCTCTGGATTAATATTTGAGGGAAATTTGGCAATTTAAAAAAAAGCTCTGTTTTGAAGTGCTGCCATTTCTTTAATCAGTGCTGACTACCACAGTTTCTCCTCTTGTGAACTGCACAGTTACGGCTGGGGTTTCACTGTCGCTCTCCTCGAGCTTGAGAGCAGCGTTGTCCAAGCCGGTGCTGCTGGGCTGTGGCAGGGCCGTGGGTTCTGCTGTCCGAGTAGGAGTGGAGCAGTACAAGATGAAGCCCACCATGATGATAACAAAGGACAGGATGTAAAGACCTGAAAACTGGCAGAGGAGAAAGAGATGCATTAAGTCTTGCCTGATGTAAGAACATGCCAATGCTTGTTTCAAGAATGTGAAAGCTACCCTTCCTTGTAAAAATTATTTTTATGAGGATTATCACCATGAGCTGGATTCAGGTCCGAAAACCAAAATTCAACAGCTCCATTTACTTAAAGACTTGGGCCACTGGCTGGTTTTCTCTGCACCTCATTCCCAGGACTGTTGGACAGGGAGTTTCCTCAGCTCTACATACAAGAATCTTAACAGAGGGAACAAATGGGTGTTAACACAGTCATACTGGATGGAAGTTGTTTACACACATGAATGCTGAAACACTTCACCCCTAAGAGAATTTTGATCCAGCACATGCAAGTACTTCAGGTTCTGGCAAGAGATGAATCCCTGTGCTATTGCAAGTCACCAGAGCAGCTGGTTCTCTGCACAGATCTCTTAATCATCTGCAGGGCTAGGTAAGTGTTATTACTGGATCAAAACCAGTTTGCTTTCTACAACCAACACGTTCTTGAAGGGAGGGAGGCTGAGGCTCCTTTTACAAGATTGATATTTGAGCTCTGTGAAGAGTGGTGAGAAAACAAATTGCAGAGGTACATCAGGCACTCTATTGTCTACTTGCCTGTTAAAATTCTAATAATTGCCAAGATTCACCCTGACAGAAAGATACGTAACATTAGATTCAATACCAAGTGCTGAAGTTATCCACAGTCAGGAACACTTTTCAGCAGGTTTATTGAAATCCTCCATATTCCCTTTGTCAAACCACACTGATTAAACACTAGGAGGAAGGACATAGCATATTCTACATACCTCTGTCAACATCCTTCAACTTCTTTAGCTTCCTTAGACATCCTTGAAAAATACGTTCTAGTTCATGAGGATGAAATGCATGGTGGGACCTAGACAGTGGACTCTCATCCAAAAAAGACTGAGGCATCTACAATTAAGGCATTGCAATTCCTAGCTGGCAGTCACTTGACTTAGAAACTCTTGGATGGCAATACAAAAGGAAAAGCAGACTATAACACAGTGGCCTTGTGTTAAGTGCCCTCTCTCCTCACCTTGTTGGCTGTTTGCCTGGAGGAGCTTGGACTCAAGCATTCACTGCACACAGGAGGAAGCATCAAGCTCTGAACTATCCCAACAGAGGCAGCAGGATCACGTGCGGTCATACCCCCGACTGACCTGTTCCCATCAAATGGGCAGAGCCTGGGGCTGTATCCAATCACCTGCACAGATTCTCCAGCCCAAGGCCCTGAGTGAGCACGTGCCTGCATGCAAGGACCTGTGGCTGGGCAGTCACAGACCTGCAGATCCCTCTCGCAGTGCAATGCACACAGGGCTGGAGTGTCTCTGATCCTGATGAGTGAATTCCTCCAGGAGTGGATAAGTCACCAAGGCAGTGTGCCTAAACTGTTGCAGTGTAGCTGTGACTCAAGGCCTGCTTGTTTGCAGCTATTGACACAGGTGAACTTTACCCATGCTGCTCCAACAGGCCTACATTCCCTTTTTTTTTCCCTTTTGTTTTTGGTGAGAACTCAGTGTTCTTTTCCTGGGATTTTTTTCTTTTTTTTTTTTTTTTAATATTCAAATATTCCAACAACTTTACTGCTTCAGACACTGATTTCAGTCATATCCTCATTCCCACTGCTGAGCCTAGAGGACTTTAGATGTTACTGGAGGACTGTATCTCCATCTAGTGTCTGTTTGTGCAGTATACTCCCTTCCACAGGGGGTTACACAACAAAAGCATTTGAAGACCTTTTTTCAATATCTCTTGAGGGTTTACAGGTATGTATATAATCAGATCATTAGGAGGCACAGCAAGGATTCATTACAGAGTAGAAGAAAAAAAATTAAAAAGAGTTCAAAACAGGCATGCAAAATTCACACTTCACTTAAAACAGACATGGCTGGGGCCAAGAAGTTAAGTGCATTGGCAAAACACTGTGCACAAGTCAAAACTTTATAAGTTCCTGGGCTTGGTCTCTGCTGTAGCCACCGTCTGTGGTCCTGTGGTATTTTGTGTAAGTTTGTTTCAGAGTAGGTTCAGACCACAGCAATTCAGAGCTCCCCATGGCTCTCTCCACTCCCAGCAGAGCCTCCAGCAGCTTGTTGTGAAATATCATATGATAATGGGGAATACAGAGCAATTCTCTGTAATTTTGCTTGCAGATTCCTATGTCCAGAGTGCTTTTTAATCCAGCAAACATCCCGCTTGATTTCTTTGCCCCATAGGTAAAGAAACCGTATGGTTAACTTGCCAATAAGATTTTCTACTGCTAAAAGCCATGTCAAAATTGGGCTCCCTCAGTTCATGTTTATCTCAGATCCTCTGATTACTAAAATTGTGGCATTATTATTGCTCCCCGTTTTGCTACTTCATTGTTTCTAACCCCAGATACAAGTTCCTATTTCAGTAAATATCTGAAGTTCTCTCAACACAATCCCAAAGTCTTCTCTAATTCATTTTTCCTTTTTGCTACCAGAATACCTCACTGTTAGCAGTTATGAGATGGCCTGCTCCCAGACAAACCTCTTCCCAAAATAAGCTAAAAACCTGAAAAATAAAAATTTAGTATATCCCTTCCAAAGCTCTTCTTCCCCTTCACTATTATGAATACAAATTTATAATCACTTCTTGAGTTAAGCTATCTGGGTGCCAAAATACACGTTTGGAAGTAACTTAGAAAGGATTTAATTGTTACACCATAAGTAGGGTTTGCTTCCTGTATTCATTTTTAATGGATGCTTTGTAGTTTGGAGCAAAGTTTGGAACCCAAAACAGGGAGGAAAGTTGAGCTAGGAGACTCTTGAAAATCTAGCTGCTGTCAGACCCTACCATTACCAGACTATGCACTGCCTTCATTTTCAGAAAACAAATCTGACCTAAAAGCTTTTGGCTGAAGAGAAAGCAACCACATGGAATAATACAAATTAAGTTCCTAAGCAAAGTTCACAAGCTTCTCACTCAGCCCTTCCAGTCACCGAGCGACTGAATCAATTACCCCAATTGCTTTAATGAGCTAGGTTCTCACAAGTGATTCGGGATGAAAAGTGGAGGGTGGAATGAAATCCTTTTAGCACTGTCACTTAGCTTGAACAGACACTGCCAAAAATATTTCAGAGCACAACAGAAGTAACTGCCTTTTGGAAAGTGTACAGAATAATACTTTTATCTGTACTTTTTCAGATCCTTTAGTCACTCCTTAGCAGCAGCACTGAGAGAGCTTGATTCTCATCCCAACATGTTGATAATAAAGAGATTAAAGTTCTGAAAGAAAATATTATTTTCTAAAAATCACACTGGTCCTCTTTCAGACACCAAATGCCTTTCAGGACAGGGAGATTCAAACCCTCTCCTTGGACACTTGGAGTAATGAACCAGATGTAACATACAGTTCCACACAGGGCTTTCAGTGAGAACTCTATTATTGGAACACCTCAGGAAATTATTTACTGTCTCTTAACATTAACTTATTCCTTCAAGTGTGAAACAGTTTGACAATGGCCCTGTGGCTAATGGTGCAAGACTCTGCCATTAACTAAGCACACTCCTGATTGACACTTGTCAACAATGAAAGACAGAAGCTGCAGAAATGTACAGGTGCAAACAGCTGTTCTGGGGCTTCTAAAAACATTACACTTTATTTATAATTTTGGAGTAGAAACATAAGTGAAAGAATGTGAAAGTGAAGGAATGAATGTACTCACCTTGTAGAAAAACAGGAAAAGCCCAAAGAAGAGACTGTAGAGATCCGCAGTCAGAATGCCCAGGTTGACAGAGGTTGCGCTGGTAACTTTAATCACAACTGGCATGAAGCTGTACAGCCCAAACATGCACAGGGCAAAGGCTGTGAACAGCAGTGCTGTGAAACAAGATGACACGTTACTCCTCAGGCACAGAACAACGATTTTAAAGAGCACTGATATCCTTCAGATGCTTTAAAATTATGCATTTTTATCTCCTAAAAGATAGGGGAATGTACATGTAAGAAAAGCATGAAAGATCACCTTGTACTGCAAGAGTTACTGTATCTATACAAGAAAGTTCTCATTCATTCCTACTTAACGTAAGAGCTGACTGAAGAATAAAATTTAGAGTCACATTTCTTGATAACATTTAGTTCTGTTCAGGTCAAAAGGTGTCAATTTTTCCAGTACTTCATTTAGGAAGGACTACAGAAAAACATTCTTTTGATGTTTCAACAACAAACATATCAGTAATTAAACAGGTTTCATTTTCACTTATTTCAATTTATTCTGAAAAATTATTTGAAGTTATATGTAAAATGCAAAACCTGTTCTAATGTTCAATCCTGCAGACCCTCTCTCTTTGCTGAGCTGCAAAGTTTAAAGAAAATAAACTTGTGAAATATAATATTAATGCTGCTTGTTACTCAGAGAAAGAAAAGAAAAGCCCCACCATTCAAAGTCTAAATGATTATAATTTTCCAGTGTTCTGTAACATGCACATTACTTGGTCCCACACATACCAACTTTCCAGTTCCATTGAATTTTCGTTATCTCCCTATGTTCCACAATGGCTCTAGAGTCAGAGAAAAGATATAATACAGCAAAAAAAGGAAAAAAATCACACTCTAATAGAGAATTTAATTACCAAAATATATAAGAAACATTTTGATTTTTAAGCCATTCATTTTTTGTTTCAAATTTAACTAAATGACACTAACTCAAACATCTAACAAACATGAAAGAAGACGTGAAAATTAAAGTGCCACCAAGTCAAGAGCACTGTTATTTAATTCTTTTGCCTTTTTCACAGGCGTTTTAATCCTTCAGTGATTCAGTTTTATTTGATGTACCATTTGAGGAAATCATTAACTATAATGATAAGAAATGAGGACTATTTAATTCATTAGACAGACTTAAGTGCATCTGGTCTGTTACTCAAATGTGGTTATTTGTAAGAGTATACACGGCTTCATTTAAACTTGAGTTTATCATGGAAGATCTCCTGCTAACAATTATCTCCTAAACTTTTCCACAGAGAAAATCCATTAAGAAATACACTCCTGTGAACAGTCCTCAGCACACTGAGTGTCCTCATGAACATCAACAAAATCAAAAATACAGCCAAGTATCCTATGTGTTCAATTGCAGGAGTTCAGCTTTAGAACTGCTGTAATAAGAGTAGTGCAAATAAAAAGGATATAAAACAGATGCTGATCAGCAACAAAAATCAATTCAAGTGGAAGGACTCCCATACAGGCCAAAGACAGATGTAACAAGGGATTTAATAACATCATTTCAGGATATACAAGCAATCATCTGTAGAATATTCTTAATTAGTTTTAAAATAAATATTAGATCCTTACAGCTGTAGACCGCTGATAATAGTCCCAAACAAGCCCACCATTCCTAGAAACTCCACTCTGCTCAGATTTTTCACAATGTATTCCTCACTCACATTAGAAATGGCATACAAAGAAGCACCAAGAAGCACTAAGACATCTCCAATCACCACGTCACTACCTGTACAGAGATATTAATCCACAATAAGGGTAATGCCACAAACACTTTTTAACTTTCCTTAAAAAAGCAAGCAAATTTATCTTGAACATCTCTATCTTCCTAGCTCATTCCAGGGGAAGGGGGAAGGAAACACTCTGTGTGTGCAGAGGAGTGCCTGAGCACAGACTCTGTTGCCTGCTCACCTCACCCTGCACAGTGTGGATTGAGCTAAACCCAGCATTTACATCCCATCCCAGCCAAGACACTGCTGTATCATCTGGTCCAATTCTACTTCTGCTGACCTCAGGCACTGTAGGGAATTGAGCAAATCCTCCGTTAGACATGCTCTCTGCATTTCAAGAATATTGTCCCCACTTTTGCAGTAAGGTCTGATTCAAGCCTTACTAAAATCAATCTGTCGATTTTGGAGGGACCTGGACTCAGCTTCAGGTTTATGACAGGTCCTAAGTGGGCACTGCAGATGGGTGGTACCGCGTGTCCTGCTGTGATGTGTTTATACTGCCAGTGGGACTCCCTGTGCTACAATCACTCATCATTAAATGTCTCCGCCCATCAGCTAAATAGCAAGAGGATCACTGCTGTTTAAATCCTTCGATTGGTTTAAAATTTCCTTCCCTAAGCAATCACTAAGAAAATATGTCTAAAATATGAGGGTAAGCAGCAGTAAGGATCCCCAGGTCAGCAAATAAAGCACAACTGCCTAATGTCTCAGGGAAATCTCAGGACCAAGATACTTGTATCACATAGCAGTAAAGCTAAACTTCAGTTTGTCTTATGTCTTACCTACAGTAAGGCCCCAAAATAACACCACACAGGATTTTATCTTTATGCTGCCTGATTAAGGCAATGCCCTGAAACTTACCTTCTCTCATACCCTCTGGCTCTGAAAATTCAAAATTCTTATTCAAAATAAGATTGCTATGATATGGGTTGATTTAGGCACCTGTCATAGAGAAGATGAGACCTGCCCTTATCTGCTCCCAGCTGGCTCCTGGACCCCAGAGCCCAGCCTCCCTCACAGAGGTCCCAGGAATCTGGGCATCCTGCCCCATCTCCTCTCGCACTCCCGCAGTAAGCCCCTGCTTTCCAGGCTGTGACCTTGGGGACACATGGACCATTTCTGTCAGGTCTGCCAAAGGTAACTCTGAGAAGTCAGCTGCTGTGAGCAACTTTTTATTTGGCACTTGTACAGAGAGAAAACTGCAAATCAGAGAAGTCTGGCTGCCAGCAGGTTGATACTATATAAACAAGACAAGCTTTGCAGGGAGAGGCAGCTTCTTCTGTCAAACCATCTCACATGATAGTCAAAGTGAACAAGCTTTCAGGAATGAGACTTTCCATCACATCTACTGAACAGCAGCAAAATTTAAAATTAACACAAGTCGGGGGTTTTTTTAAGGTGGAAGAAATACCCAAACATACAAGCAAAGAAATTCCACAGCTCCCCATAAAATCAACATCTCCCCTTCTTGGACAAGAAATAAAAACATCAACATGTTCTCTTTTAAAACAGAACTGTATCTGCTACTATTTCTGCTTTACAAATTCCTGTCCACAGCAGGAACCATCTCTCTGCTCTTCCCCCCAATAAGGGACTCCTTACCTTCACTGTCCTGCCTCCCTGCCAAAATGTCTGCACCCACCATCGTTCCCACACCCAGCAAACAGACGGCAACAGCAAGAAAATGTATCAGCCTGTATCTTGCTCGGAGAACAAACCACGACAAAGCCATCAGCACAGGAATCCCAAAACAGTCCAGGAGCTGTGTGTACAGAAAAATGGTTAGAGTTAGAAACCCACCCCAAATCTGGACTGCAACATCCTGAAAGCAAATGCATAGGATCTTACTTCCAGTGATCAGATGTTAAGGAAACCTACAAAGCAACCCCAGAAGATTCGTTTAAGAGAGGGGTGAGACCCACGTTTCCCCTTTGCAAGTGAAGGAGGAGCTGGAACACGGGTCCACTTTCTCCTGGTAGGAAAGCACTGGTTTAGAAATTGTTCTGATGATGGATCTAATCAGTCTTTGCAACTTCACAAATCAATGCTAGGATGTTGCTCTGAGACAGCGTTGCTCCCCAGGGCTCCATGTACACAAACCAAAAATCTGGAACAAATGATAGGTAAAAGTAATCTGATTTTACACTGATGTGACTATGACAAGGACCTGACCCTGCAGCTTTGGGTTTGATTCCCCACCCCCCCTCAACTGGATCATACTAAAAACCAAAACTGATAGGTGTGTTGGAAGCCATGTGCAAAACTGGTAGAAATAAGATAGGAAGGGAAGAACAGCTTTTCTTAAGCCATCTTCCTAATTTCCCAGCTTCCCACAAAAACACATACAAGCCACCAATGCATTTTCATCACTCTGTTAGAGCTAACTCTCAATCAGTCAGAAGCAGGTAACCCACTCTAATTCACCCATGCCCCAGCAACAGACACACGAGGCAGCTGGAGTTTTGGAGCACTTCAGAGGCATTTGCAGACATTGTCCCAAGCAGACTGAACAGCTGTGTTTCAGGGATGTCTGTGCTCCATGAAAAGCAGTGACTCTGATTTATCTTTCCTTTCTTTATTTTTTCTCTACGTGTTCCTAAGTATCTTTGCTTTGCTGTTAGACTCACCCACAGAATCACAGAACTGCTTGGATTGGAAGGGACCTTAGAGCTCATCTAGCTCTAACCCTCCTGCCATGGGCAGGGACACCTTCCACTCCACCACTCCAACCTGGCCTTGGACACTTCCAAGGACCTTCTACCTATTCTCCTTCAGTACAGGAAGCATCAAGTGCTAGCTGTGTACTTAATATAGAAAAATACGCTGCAGCATAAGATGGGTGTATTGTTCTAGAATAAAAAAATACGACCAAGACCACTGAGCTAATCATACTTGGTTGAATATTTAATTCAAGGAAATAGATTTTGTTTCTGAATTTGTCAAAGGAAAGAAAAGCTGTATTTTCTGACCTGTCTCAGTAAAGTGCCACTACATAAGGAACAGCCTACAGCAGAACATATAGTCAACTTCCCAAAGGTTCCTCAAAAATTACTCTCAAATATCAGCCCTTAAAACTCAGCCTCTTGAAGTCCCAACAAAGTATTATGTCCAGATCAGGAGGACTGGGGCACAATCCCTGCAATCAAGACAACAGCCCTTAGTTCTTAATGTTCATTTCCAGACGCTGCCTGCCTCAGTGCACCACTGCAGTTGACTTCTGTGCTGTGCCTTTGTCCCCAAGGGATTTAACCAAACTTGCTAACATTTTGATATGTCTGGTTTTACTTGTTCATAACTACCCATAGCAAAGTCTTACAAACACAGTGCGAAGGGAAGCTCTTACACATTAAATCCTAACAGTGCCTCCAATCCTTCCATCTATTTGTCTTTGCTCCTTGGATTGCGTCCAGTTTGTCCAGTTTGTAAAGTCTGTGAAGTGTAAAAGTACTTCTTTAGGCTATATTATGAGACACTACCAGTACCTGAGTCCCAGTATGTGATACCGAGTATGTCAAAACAACTCTACACTCTGGAAAATATCAGGCTGTGACTATCTTGTCACTGGTCTTGTTCTCTGTCCTACCTTTAGTCTAGTCTCAAGAAAAACTTCTAACATTTCCTTCAAATTTGACTGTTTTGACTAGTATCAGTATCAAACAACAAGAAATACTGCAAGCATTGGAAAGCAAAATTTTTATCCCTCTGGTAGCAGACACCTCTTCTACTAATAAGTCAGTTTTCACTTCCCATTAACTGAGATGTTAGCAGGTAGCCTTCCAACCTCCAAGCAGTTTTTCAACCCAAACAGAAAGAGTGGAAGAAAACCCTTTAAGGAACATCTCAATTAGGATGCAAGGGAGTAGTAAATAATGAGCCAGAAGCTCTTTCAGTAATGCCAGATGGGGAATTGCTGCATCCAGACCAAGAACATACTGTAGAACTACAGCACCATGGTTAGAAGACTTGCAGCCAGGACACACAGGCACCAAATGATGAAGAACGTGCCCTGGTAATCTGTTCCAGGAGACAATCACCCTCAATTACAGACAGATGAAATCAGATTTCCAACTACTGGATCTTACCTTCCCTTCATCTAGTACATTACAGAGCTCTTCTGTACAGGATCAAGATCAAAGA
Organism: Oriolus oriolus; assembly: GCA_013400235.1. Classification (NCBI taxonomy): domain Eukaryota; kingdom Metazoa; phylum Chordata; class Aves; order Passeriformes; family Corvidae; genus Oriolus; species Oriolus oriolus. The sequence continues at coordinate 239,788 of VXBT01010822.1, forward strand.
GGTGCAAAGCAGATGTAATATCACGATGAATTGTGTCAATGGAATCAATTAAAAGGATAAAGCTTATTTACTGAGGTTTTACAGCAGTAAACATTTAGAGCAGTACTCTGGTACTGACTGCTATTTCCAGTAAAGCCTCTTCAAACTCTCATCTTACTCAATTCTAACCTATATTTTTAACAAGGGGGAAAAAAACAGATAACACGGTGATTTGATTTACAAATGTTTTGACTCAAGCCAGGCTTTGGCCACACTGTTTATAGGAGGTTTTAACAGTAGGGTAAATTATTAAAAGCTGTTTTAATACATGGTTAATAAATTATCATAGACAGCTGGAGGTCATTGGTTTGCTTATAATTGCCAGCTTCAGACAGCTTTGTAAGCAAGAAAGCTCAACTGCTCATCCTGCTCATTCCCCACAAGACTCCCCCAGGGCAGCCTCCAGCTGAGCCCCAGGGGCTCATCCTATGTTTTCTCCTATTGAGGCTAGCACTCTTCCATCAGCTGACAATGTGTCAGTAGTTGCCTAAAAAACATTTCCATCTGAATTATCTGCAGAGGAAATGCTAAATGTGCTCAATAACATGTTAAAAACATCAAACCAAAGCTACGCTGCTTGGTTTTTTTGCTACGTATCACAGAATCACAGAATATCCTGAGTTGGAAGGGACCCATCAGGACTGTCGAGTCCAACTCCTGGCCCTGCACAGGACACCCCAAGAGTCACACCATGTGCCTGAGAGTGTTGTTCAAACACTTCTTGAACTCTGTCAGGCTGGTGCTGTGACCACTTCCCTGGGGAGCCTGTTCAGTGCCCAGCCACCCTCTGGGTGAAAAACCTTTTCCTAATATCCAACCTAAACCTCTCCCAACTCAGCTTCGTGCCGTAATAGGTGGTCAAACCACAGCACAGTCAAGTCCTGCCACAAGACAGAAGGACACCGGCAGCAAGGAGTATCCTGGCACTGCCTCAGCCACAGCCAAACAGTTCAGTTGGGGACCAAAGTCTTCTTCTGTATTTACCAAGAAATGGGAGCTGCCATCCCACTGTTATCACCTTAAAAATCTCCAAACCCCTTCTGTAAAATGCCGGTATTTGATAACTAAAGGGAAACCAGTTCTGCCTGTGTGTGCATGTGAGAAAATACATGGAAGTTCCTTGCTGAGCTGAAAAAAACTGATCTTTGAAGCTACGTTTCATCATGGTGAGCTGAAGCTCCAGCCAGAGAGCATTTTAACAATGATTACCCTGCATTTGGGAAGGTGCCACATACGCCTGTGTTGCTTTTATGGTCCCTGGGCATCCACTCACAGCCAGTACTGCAGACAGGCCATCAGGCTGCTCTGAACCCCAGGTATGGACGTAGCTGCAAAATTGCTTGCCAAAAACAGAAAGCAAATGCCTTGCACTAGAGCAAATCACAGGCTTTTGTCGTGGTTCTTTTTTCTCCTGTATCTCATTTCTGACATTTCTGGTGAGAAGCTGGTGACTTCAGAGAACGTGCAAGAAATCTTAGGCCAAGCAGCAATTGCAACAAAATCGCAGTTACTGAACTGACACAAAGCAGCATCAGTCACAAGGTTACCACAAGGGAAAAAGGCTCAGAAAGCGCTTGAGTTTTTGGCAACTGGACAGGACAATCTATTATATCTATTCTTTCTTAATTTCTATGAAAGAAATCATGGGAATAGCTTTACTACTTTTGAGAACTTGGATCAAAGTCCTGGCTTGTTCAGCTGTAAAGTATAAAGTCAAACAGGGTCTCACTTATCGGCTTAACTTGATCTTGAGACTGAAACATGTCACTTTTAAAACTCTGATTTCTTAGGCATTATTTGTAAGAAGATTAAAGACCTAATGAGTCATAACACATAAGTATGAAGTGGAAATGTGACAATAACAACCCAAGAGACGTCACTGGTCTTCAGCAGTGCAAAGAAAAGTTACTGCAATTCTTTAAAGGGAGCCCAGACTGCAGAAGTTTATTGCTTTACAGGTAGTTCTCTTAAATATTAACCCCTATTACTTTGACTCTGTAAAACACTGACACCTAAACACTCCTTTCCAACTAACAGCCAAGTCTTCACGTTACTTTTTTTTTTTAATGCAGGTAAGTGGGGCCACAACCACAGCCACAGATCCCCACCACTGGTAACAACAGGCATGAACTGGCACAACCTGGACACACTCCCTCCTTGCTCATGCACCATCCTCTCCCTTGCTCCCACAGCAGCTGTGAAGTCACACAGTGAGTTAACTTGGGCCTGACACAGCTCACCAAAAGTACAGCCAAAGGCAGGGTTTACTCCCACTTTGCTCAGTGCTCTGAGTCAGTCTGTTCAAGGAAAATGGCCCTGCAAGCTCAGGAGAATGCAGTTGGAGGCAGGAGGAAAGCACTGGCTCTGTCACCCTACACAGACAGAAGCTGCTGGAAAAGAAACCCCAGCTTTAGCCCTTCTGCTTACAGAGCTTTTTCAGAACACGAGATTTATCCTAGAGCAGCAATGCAGCATCAAGCACTGGTGTTGCAGAGGATGTCTACTATTCCTTTAGGCATGCTAACCTTCCTTCCACCTCTTCCAAAGAGGGCCCTGAACTGCCACATCCAAAAGCCACAAGGCTGGCCTCACTGCATGGTCAGCAACATTCAGTGTGTCCTCACAGGTAGGGTTACACGTCACAACGCCTCCTACAGCTTCCAGGACTAGGCAAGAGATCCACCTCACTCTCATCAGCAAGAACCTGCACTGAGTGACTGTTATCTGGTCATAAAGCTTTATTTTGTGTCAGGAGAAAAACTGAGTGGCTGTCAGCAAACTCTTAGGAGTGCTTTTATCAAAATAATTAGGGTTCAACTCAAGAGCTGGCCCAGGGTAATACCAGCCAATTTTCTCTGCTTCCTGGAAAGGTTATTCATGATACAGGATGCTCTTCTCTGTACTGCAGAGAGAAAATAGATACTGGAAAGTTCTTTTCAGGCTTGAATAGCTTCCATGTCTGTCCTATGAATCTCATTTTAGAAACCAGTCCAAAACTGTAATAAAAGCTACAGTTCAAAAAGAGAGATCAGTCCTTACCTGCACACTTGTGAGGGTTGTATATTGGTAGGCTTTTACAATCATGTAATTGGCTTCAACATCAGCCAGTCCCAATAAAATATACTTCCACCACCTCTGTTTCAAAATCTGCCAAAGACTGTCACTGCCTGTTTAGAAGAAAGCAGCAATCAATATATGTTTCTTTCCAACCAAATGATGCACGGGAATATTGCTTTTTAGAAGCATAAATAATACCAAGATGTTTGACTTTGCCTGCCCCTGCGTAAGGTACAATAACAGGAAACACAGCTTGGGAGGACAGACACAATGCAAATGGTGAAAAGCACAGTAATGCTTCCACGTGAAGAAAAACACAGCAAGACTAGAGCTGTTTAAAGAGTGAATTAGTAAGAACAGGAAGAATACTATATAGCCTCTGGTAACAAAGCTTGTTACAACAAAGCTTATTTTTCCTAACGTAACATAGGACTTCAAAGCAAAGAGCACAAAACTCTAAACAGACATGAAGTTATATCACATTAAATGCACATTGAACCTGTGAAATCAATTTCCATGTGTTGCTATAAAGCAGGAACTTTAGAAACTAAGATGAGTATTGAGTTCTTTAGTTTCAAATTCTGAAAGGAAAATGTATAAAGAAAAAAAAGATGAACCAGAATCTCCCATCACATATTTCACCTACCAGTCCTAAATGCCAGCATTGTTGTATAAACTAGAAGCAGCAAAGAATAGTTGATGAAACTTTGCAACATTGGAGTATTCACTTGGTATTTTTCTGCCAGGTACTGGCTCGTAACAGCAGTCCCACAGATAAACAAGGAGAGCATCTGGCCCAGAATTATAGTTTTCCAAATATGCCTGTGAATATAAAAGACGAAACAGTAAGCTTAGAATTAAACGTTCAAGTTTCTAAAAAAATATTTTCCAGTTGTACAGGGAAAATGCCTTTTTTTTAGACTGACACTTTATTCTTTTTCTACTCCCTACCAGTGTTGTTCTGATCTACAGGTAAGTAGGGTTTTGTGTAAGCAGAAGGTCTAGTCTGACCTCAGAACAGCCACGTGAGAAGTGAGGCCAGTTCAAACCACCAGCGATGGAGACTGCGATTACTTGCAAGGATCTTCAAGCAGGTCACCTGGGCAGGCTCTCTCCAGTCACAGGTCCTATTCTTATGAAGCAGGTTTTGAGTTAAATCCTTTGTCATCCACTGAATTCCATCCTGACTTCGGTCAACAAAGATCTACAGCATGGAGATAAAGCACAACTACCTTCAGGCTCATCTGAGACCTGAGTTTCAGTGAGATGAGACCTCAAGCTGAGCAGTGCTAAGGAAACACAAAAGTATTAATGACAAAACTGAAGAACAGCTCCGCTTGGAAGGATCTTGAAAGACCATCTGGGAAAGGGAGCCTCGATGAGACTATTTAGCACCCTCTTGCAAACTTCCAGTGATGGGGACTCCACAACTGTGGAGGTTGTTCCAGTGACTGATTGTTCTCACCTTAAAATAAATCTTTCTTATAATAAGAATTATTATGATTCATATTTATTGTGGATTTTTTCAGTTCTGCTGTAACTGAGGATGGAGTTAAGAATGCATTCTGGGTAAGATCATGTTTGCATTTACAACTCCTCTTAAGTCCCACCCACAGCCAGGGGGGGAAAAAATGAAAAAAACCTCATGCTCTTTTAGTAGCAATTCTTCACCTAATGTAAGACGAACTATTCCAGATGCTCCTAGACAAACAGGAGCATGTAACTCTATGTATCTTTTGGCTTGCTCTTTCTCCTGCCAGTGGAACTATGCAGATTTGTACCACTCCAGTCTCTGCACATGCACAATATACAGCAACAGGAGCTCAGCCCTGTGCTGTCTGTACAGGTCTGCCAAGCTCACATTTAATCTGTTTACTCTGAAGACTACTGATGGAAATTTAACTGTCTGCACAATCTATCCATTTGTTTCCACTCAAATTAATCAAGCAAGGGAAGAAAGGACCCCTTTAGGATTCTGCACCTACCCTGTGCCCACATCTCTCAACACTGACTTCTGGCAGGACACCCACGTGCCAGGCACGCCACCCAAGAGTAACACTGGCTGTTTCCCCAAGCTGGGTGACTTCAACACAGGAAATACCAGCTCGCCCTGCTGTGCTGTGCAATCCAACTGCCAGACAAGGAGAAGGGTGCATTTAACAGTGCTAAAGCCGACGACAATCATACAATCAATCCCTCCTTTTGGAAGGGAGGCATCTTCCTAGCACAGACTCTAATGCACTTGCATGAATCCTGTTTTCAATTCGGCCTGACACCAAGCTCTTCTGACTTTGAAAATGCTGCTGAGCACATTTTTCTCTCCCAGCCCATCCTGATGAGACAGCAAATCTCTACAAAGTCCAGCCATGCTGTACTTCCACGAGATATGAACCGCATGCTTTACTACAGCTTGCCTTGCCAATCCCAGCAATGGTGCGCATTCACGCTCTAAGTATCATGGATCATGAGACAATCTTGTAAGGTAATATCCAGTCTCATGTGAGTAACTCCTACTGATGTGTGAAAGAAAAACATTCTCATTTCTAAATAGCTTTCTAAAATACATATGGGGGATGGTGGGTGGTTTTCATTAAAAATAGCAGAAGAAAAATTTGAAGATACCTCACTTCTATATATTAGTCATATTTTAACTAATTTCTTTTTCATTTCTTTATATTCTGGTCAATGGTCTGATTGTGCTATTTAGTGAACAAATCAGACACATTCTGGCTAATTATTCTGGCTGATGCAGGAATATCTTTTTATGTTCATGTAAAGAATTTAATCAGTTGCCATTGGAAAAAATGTAATGTAAGTTAGCTAAAATTTCAAGCAGGCATGGATGATGATTCCAGCTTGCCCTTTGCTAACTCTGTGAACTCTGGCTCCTTTGCAGCAGGTAAAATGACAGAAGACCCACTGAAATTCAAAGGAAGATGTACTGTGGTGAAAAACACAAAAAAATGTGGTTTCAGGCATTTAAAAAAATAATTTATTATTCAAATAAAGCTTCTTGCCCCAAACCAGCAGAAAAATATTTCTTCTTCACCATCAGCACATGAGGAACACAGCAAGCCTTTAGCAGTTTATTGGACTAAACTCACCTTGCGCTTGGGCTAGCTGGGAGGAGAGTGTGGATGTAGGGATCAGACACGAATAGAGGCATGACTGGGCAAAACTGCTGCAATTTTACTGGAGCAAAGCCTGTGAAACCTGTGTGGTGCACAAAACGAACTGCACTCATCAATATGCTACCAGGAGAGGTTAAAGCTGCCTTGGCTGGCAGAAGCCCTGATCTCCTGGGACACAAACTCCCCTTCACCCATCTCCTGGATGTTGCCACAGAGAAAGGCAGAAGCACAGGAAATACCACCCCACAAGCTTGTGTAAGGAGGCTTGTTCAACGTAGATTTCTGTGTGGTTAAGGCCTTAAACATTTTTGTCTAGGATATGAGTTGCAAGGGACAACTTGGCTCCTCCTGAGCTACAGCACCTTCTCTATAGCAAAGGCCTGGACTCTACATGCAGCATTCTGGCAAACTGCATAGTGACCATGTGCCAAAGAGAGGGCAAAATGGGGTAAGTCTGCTGCCATTCAAATTTGCTAACAATTGATCTGCTTCAACCATCATTTACTGAGAACAAGACAGACCCATCTGCCCTCTTGCAGTAGAGTAACTCCACTAAGCTGATCCTCAGCTTTTCTTATAACCAAATCTCCCCAGTTTAAAGTACCTAAGGAATTATCTCCTTGCATTTCTGCACTTGGGAAGAGAGGCAGGTCCAGAACCTCCAGAACTGTTTGCTTTGTGGTTACTGCCCTAGCAAGCTTTGCTATTTAGTTAATATATGTCTTGGCAGTCCTATAGCACATACTTCCACCATAACAAAGGCATTTGGCAAAGCAAGCAGGCTTCGTCACACCTTCTCTAATTTTGTCTATTTTAGTTCAGGGACTTTTTTTCTTGCCTGAACAGATTCAAAATGTTAACATCAAAAAACACAAATACATTGTCCACCAACAGCGAAGGCTGCCATCAAAAAATGTCTTCTGTGAATTCCAAAATGCTCCATACCTGGCAGCTTTCTCAGCCTCTTTCCCTGACTGCTCCCCAATACCAGGTGGAAGCCTCAGCAGGAAGCAGCAATGGCTTCCCCTCACAGCATTTGCCAAAGCGTCAAAACTAATTTCTTCAATTTGAGAAGACATCACCATGCTCCTGGCATGGTGCACTGGGCTCATAGCTTATCTTAAAAAATATGTTTGATCCTCTGTAAAACTTGAGAGCAAACTTTAAAACCTACTGTTTGCAATTTGCAAGGCAATTTCTTCTGAGAAAAGTGTTTTAAAGACACGAGTTTCCATCCATTTTGATATTGATATGTGGGGGGGGGCCGCCGCTGGCCGTGGAGCCCACGCGTACGGAATTCGCGGAGCCCCAATGCGAGAGCACGGGACTGCGGCCAACACATATGAGTATCGATGACAGTGACTTTCTTATTAATAATTGATCATTTTTTGAAATATATTAATTATTAACTTTTCCATGCCAGAACTTAATCCTCTCTGCTTTTTTCTTTTTAATGCATTGGAAAGGACTAATTCACTTTGGAGTCTCTGATGATGCAAGGTAAGTGGTCTGAAAAGGCCTTTTAGTTTTATAGTTGATGGGGGGAGGGGGGGGGGGGGTTGTTGGCTTTTCCTGCTTGGTAGCAAGCTACTAAGTAATTACTCCTCCCCTCCCTTCAGCCACCCTATCTATCTTAGCTAGCTGTATCTATAGCTTTGAGCAAAACTAAAATCATTTTGGGACTTTTTAGAGCAAGAAAGTTTGCCACAAATTGGTCTAAAGTGAACAATGTGCAGCTCTCAACACCATGAGAAACTCAGGCTGGCTTTCCTTGGCTCCACATGAAATGCATAATAAAAAGTACACCAAGATACTACAATACAATCAGTCTATATCAGAGGAAGTGAAAGAAAATTTAATGAGACCACAGTTAATAATTTTACTGGCAATTAGTGTACTAAATCCTGTAATTTTAATGTTAATTTTTTAAATTAAAATAAATAGAGCTTTTCAAATATTGACTTTATTTATGCCACCAATCTAATACTAATATGGCAAAGCCTGGCAACACTGTTCACATACAGAGTTTACTTGCACTTAGCTTCAACTACTGAGCCCTTCCCAAACAGGGGGAAAGTGACCTTTTAATTTCAATAATCTCACTTTTTCATGCTCATAGTTAAAGGAAAATGCAGGTTCAGACTGAACCCATATTGCAACATAATTAGCAATTAGCTAAGCACAATAAAATATATTTTTAAGAACTAACATCATCAGAAGTTAGTTTTTCCATGTTTTGCTTTGAAACTGAGGCCAATTTAATTTGTAAAAGGTAGGAAACAGAAAAGCACCCGAAATATATTTTGTGATGGTTTTACTAAAAAAAAAACAAAAAACAAAAAACAAACCCAAAAAAAACCCCTACACCCAACCTAGTTTATTACATAAAGGTATTAAACCTTCCTATGACTCAGAAAGGCTTCTCACAAAACTGAAGTGGCAGAGCATCCCATCACCTGGGGGAAAAAAGTAAGAAAAACTATGAATTCAGTATATCAGACAACACTTTACAAAATTCAGTGAAAGCTCTTGATTTTCTTTCAAGTACCTTCCATAGACTCACTTAGTGTAGCCCTTTAGCAAAACTGCTGGCATAGGTGGGGTTACTGAACAGCTCAACAAGTTTCTGTCTTGCCTTTAGGGTCTCTCCCGACAGGCAGGAGTGAAAAGAGAAAAAGTTATAACCGAAAGAGGAGAGGCTTTGTCCACTGGAATAAGGCTTTGCTTAACCAGCACACACCATCACACAGTCCAGCTGCCAGACTCCAGCTCACAAGCACGAGGCTGGCAGGAAAGCCGGCACGTCCTCGGCTGACAAATCTGAGGCAGTAATTATTAGGGACCAAACCGATGGCTCAAAAAAAGCCTTTTAAACAGGGACTGTTTTTCTCCACCAGGGGGAAAGTGAAGTTGTAAGTGGATGGCCTAGAAGTCTGAGGATGTAGCCCTGCTCTCCTGGAAGGTAGTGCTTTGCAAGTACCAGCTTTGGACCACGTTATGTCTGCACAGCTTGGCAGATTCTTTCCCACAACTTTTCCATTCCACTTTTAAATAGTGCTCATATTTCAAGAGATATACCTGAACGGGTCTGTATCCTAAGCTGATTCACGGAAGGAGGAAATGGGGATACTGGTCTTTCTGGACTCCACACCTCATTTCAGCTATTCTTTTCTATTACCTTCCCTATCTCCCAGGGCCTGTCCTTCACAAGGATGCTGATCGAAGACTACAAAGCAGATAAAATGCAAGAGGAAAAAAAGAGTTGAATGCATGCGTTTATGTGTGAGAGTACATTGCAGGACAAGTCGGACTACACTGACAGAGTCAAATACGTCACTCGCTAATCGCACGCTCAGCCGAGACGACCCCTGGGGCTGTCGCTCAGCAACACCCGCAGGCTGCAGCTCGGCGGCGCTCCCGGGGCAGCGGCCAGAGCTCCCCCGGGCTCCCCTGTGCCAGGTCCGGGCTCTGCTCAGCCCCGCGCCCCCCCCCTCCCGGGGCTGTAACCCCGGGCCCGCACCGCTGCTGCCGCTCCGGCCCGGGCACCCCGCGGCTGCTCCCGGCGGCACAGAGCTGCCTCCGCATCCCAACCGCGCTACCCGCCAAGGCGCCGAGAGCAGCACGGACGCTTCCCCTTTGCTCCCCTCCTTCCCCCGCTCCGGCGGGCGGCCCGGAAGCCGGCGGGCGGGGAGGCCGGCGCCGCGCGGCTCCACGTGGAGGCCGTGGACTCACCAGGTGCAGAGCTTGGCCCCGAGCAGCGCCAGCAG
>VXBT01010822.1:250158-272502 GCA_013400235.1 Oriolus oriolus
CGGGGGGTCGGTGCTTTCCTAGTGCTGCTTCCCCTCGGCGCGCTCCGACCCTGCAGTTTCCTTCAACCGCTGGCTGCAGGTGGGATAAGCCAAGGGCAGCTCCAGCAGCCGAGCTCGTGTTCCCGCGTTCTCGCGGGGCTCCCCGGCAGCAGCCCAGCCTGGTGCCCCGGTGCGGGTCCCTGTAGGGCTACTTTGCCCCCAGCCCCTCCGCAGGCATCGAGCCCCAGGGCATGTGGGGGCCTGGCAGCAGCTGGCTTGGTACGCAGGCAGTTCAGGCGCATCTGCCAGTTACAGGAGTAAAAGTTACTCTAAACCCTTAAAGTTTAACTTCTCGCAGCTTTCTGCGCAGCCTCGAGTCAGAAAACTTTTCAACTCCCACTACTTTGCTGCTTCTTTCCCATGCCTCTGGATTTTTTACAACCTGTTTGTCTTCACCCACATCTCAGGGCAACTCACCTGGAGAACCTGGTGACATTTTGCATACTTTGGTGGGTTTTTTAACAACACTTCTAATGATGCTCTGTATGTGTCATAGATGATGGATTTGAACCCCAGAGGTGTCTCCAGGAAGAGCAATCTTCTGTCCTCTTTGGAGCAAATATTTGTCACTGTCTCGGCTGTGCTGGCAGAAAGGATTTTCTGCCACAAGACACTGTTGGTCTCTACCCTCACCTGTTCCCCGCAGAGCACCACAATTTAATCTTCTTCCCCCAACACCATAACTTTTTTTCAGATGTGTTTTTCTCTGTCACAGTTCTCTCATTGTGTTTATCTCCCTTTGCTACTACTCAAATTCATCCTCATAGGATTCGATTTAGGAGTGTCAAAGAGGCATTACTCTGCCATTTTCAGGTTATCTTTACAATTTCATGTACCTGTCATGAATGAAGGTGAAATTTAGTCTCCCCTTTCCCCAAGGGCCCAGGCTCAAGTAACCACTCAGGTATTGGCTACGTGGGAGAGGACTGGACCCCAAATACCCTCTTTGACTCTGTGATGGTGTAATGTTAAAGGTCATTATGAAAGAAAAGCTGTGAAATTATACGTTTTAAAAGTATTAATAAATATGCTTCTATATTTATAACATACATACCCATTTCTTTATTACATTGAGATTTTATATATTTTTCCTTCACTCGTATAACAGAATAGTTTACTGGTATTTTAATTTTGAACTCCTAATCCAATAAAAATCCTGCTGTGACTCCTGCAAGAAATAAGTCTGTCAAGACTAGTCTCAGTGTTATGATAGTTACTAATCAGGTCATGCTGGTCACGACTCTTCACAACCTAAACTAACAAAAAGTTTAAAAGAAGCAGACCTGTCAGACCCTGTATATTTAGTCATATCTGAGTTCCACAACTGTGGTACTATTATCTTGGCATTTAATCTTATTCATCCTATGTCTGCAATCTGCTGCCAGTTTTTCAAAGATGGGGAATCATGGCTTTGGTGCTCATTGTCTCCATTTAAGCTCAGCTCTTGGAATTCCTTGCTACAGGTAGGCTGCAGCAGCCTCTCACCAGAAAGGCACTGCCCAGCCAGAGCTTTACACCGGAGCTGCTGAGCTGCAGAAAGGTTGCAATGCCAGAAGAGTATCAATGAACTGAAAATATAAAACAAAATAAAAATAGTTTAACCAAGCAGGGATCTCTTTTTAATCTAAATTTTAACAACAAAAAAAACCTTTTAAAAAACCCCAACAGCAACAGCTGTTGAAAGGGCCCTTTGTTAGACTTTGGGGACTAAGTTCATTTCAAAGTATAATAAACTTTGCTATCTCAGGAAATTTTTATGGCTTGTGGGCAACGTGGCCATGAATGCAGAGATATCTGAGATGTCTAAACGTGACGTCGTGTTCAGCTACTCCTGCTTCAGGCACCTGCTTTACTACAATTCGGAGTCCATCTCATGTGTGATTGTGGCTGTATGTTTCTGGATCTTCGCTGGCCCCTGAGTTTTCCTCATGCCAGTGAAGAGATCCATCAGCCTACAGCGTGTGCCAGCCAGGCTGACTGGCCCTGCAGACACCCTTCATTCAGCTCAGAACCAATATTACCCCTCCCTGGGCCATTCACCAGTGGAACATGGGAGTCTGTGCATTTAGGCTGTGCATCCTCTTTCAGAGATAGAAACTCTGTTCCTGGTGCTCTACAAAAGTAACTGGTTTCACTGTAACATAGTTTACTGTGTCTCTTCCAGGATGAGTGAAATCCCTGGGAATGACTTCAGTTTATCTGCAGGCAGGATGTATTTGGAAGCTTAATGGGCCCCTAGACTAACTGGTAGGTATATACCTCCTTTTTGACTAAGAATTTTTAGCAATACATTTACAGAATTCTTTAAAAATTAATTACTTGTATTCAAAAGTCGTATCTAAAGTATCAAACTATTTTGAAGTGTGACTGAAAGGAACTAAGAATCCAAATATTTCTTCTAGTTCTATATCTTCTAGAATGGCTGAAGGATAACTCAAAAGTACCAGCATAGCTTTTTTTGCTGCTTAAAAAAAAAATACTGTTGAGCTGAGGACAAATAAAAGAATTAGCACAGCCATAACAAATAAGACACAGACATAGCTCTGGTATCTTCATCTGCTTTCGATTCCTTTTTGCTAAACAGTTCCACTTCAGTGTGTCCTATCAGGCTGTTCCTCCTGCTGAGAAAATCGTAAGTTTGAATAGGTGATAAAAGTAGATAACAATGATAACTAGTAAAGGGCAAAGCCATTGTACAGCTAGACACTTTGTTGTACATGACTGTAACAAAATTATATTTTTTGCATCTGCATCAACCAAAGGAAGGACAAAAAATATTACATGAATTGAAGTCAAAATCTGAAACTGCAGAAGTGATTCCTTCTAAAGGAATGCTGAGCAAGCATAATGTCAGGGTTTTTTCACTGGAAGTATATGTGCCACTAGAGGTCCTTCATGGTCAGATTATGTTTTCCTCCACAGCGTTGTGGGAGGGTTTTTTCTATTCTCTTATCCACGCTATATATAAGAATTATCATTTCTAAAGATATTTATCTTGTTTCATGTATTAAATTCCTAGAATAATAGGGTGATTTTTCCTTGATGAAGTCTTTTCTGGGAAGATACCAATACAATTTTGCAGATGGCATTTGTTAAGTAAAAGCTCTTGTTTTATTATGAAATAATAAAGGCTATTTATTTTAATTCAATAACTGCATGTTTTCACATTTCCAATTTTTCATTGTCTTATACCATGTCTTCAGCATAATCACTTTTGTCTTAGAAAAATAAAGGAACTAAACAAATGTCAAACTAATGAGTGAAATTAGGTTAAACAACTGTAACAATAAAACAAGATGTAAGGTAATTTTTCTCTGCTCTGTCATTATTTTCTTATTTTTCCTAGTTAGAAGTTGGTTAAAAATGTCTGAACACTATTTGGAAGAACTGTGCAGCCTTGGGACTGACATTAGATTTATCACTACAGAGCACAATGTCATTTATTGGGAAACTAGCAACAAAGATTCATAGCTCATTATTTGGAAATGATTAGGAACTAAGGCAAAGAAATACTTGCTGTTCCTGGGATGGCCATGAGCTGGAAAGGCCTAATAGCTGCACAAAGGGCAAATGGAATCACAGAATGCATCAGCTGGAGTCAAGAGAGAGATGTGTTACACTGTACAAAGTCCTGGGGAAACTTTTAATGAAAGATAGAGTATGTGCTGGTTACTTATATTCAAGACAAATATGCAGAAAGATTCAAAAGGATCTGTGGGAGACCATGGGCTCATTGGTCTAGCAAAGGACACTGAGAGGGAATGGGAATACTGTCAAAAATGCACTGAGCAAACCCTACAAAGAAACTTCTTTAGATAAAAGACAATATTAGTACCAGAACAAACATGCATATAGGAAATATTATTAGGTTTAGGCTGAAAATGAGAAGAGGGTTCCTTACTAATATTTACAATACAACTGTGTCTATTAGGACCAGCATGGCCTGGAACAGATTTTCCATAGGAATAGCAGAAACAAGCAAGGCATTAGCCCTGATAGCCAAAAGATTCTTTGCCATCGTGTATCTTTAAAAAAATAAAAAAGATTTGCAGACGAAGGAAATTACCATTTTAAAATTAAAATATTCTAATATTCTCTAAAAATCTCTATAAAAATTTAATCTGAGAAACATCACAGTAAGATACTCAGTGGAAAAACACATCTTATGGCTGCACTGCCATATCCTGTGGTGCAGGGGTGGTTCTGCTGTCTCTACCAAGAAGGAAATATGAAAATGAGTTTTCATATTGTAATGTCAAAAAATGTATCTACTAAGCAAAAGCAACTGAATGAGGAGGTGTGAGAATTTCAACATGTGGTGAGGTTTATTTATGAGAAAATATCAAGAATGGAGTTTAGGTGCTTGGTTGTTATTGAAAATCACCAGAGCCAACAGAAGTGGTAAGACAGATGCATTTTAGGGGCAATCAGTGTGAGGTCACACAAGTCTATGCATCTGTAATTCTGATCTCACACACCATCCTCGCTTCCCATTCACCTGAAATGTGACCACCTGCTTGGAACTGTACTCAGATAAAAAAAGTGGAGGTTTGTTGCAAATTTAGTGTTTCCAAGGCCTAAATAAACTAATGTGGGTGTTACTTTCAGTAATAACTAGCAAAATCTCAAAGAACTCTGGTTTTGCACCCAGTCCAAATACAGTTCTCTCAAATCTTTAACCTTCCAGCACTGACACAACAAATATGACATTAAAAGAGATAGTGGGACAACTTAAGATTACAGCTTCAAACCATGAGCTCTGTCTCAGAAACTCAAACATAATAAAGCCCAAGGATGATCAAAATTTAAACCTATTTAGAACATGTTGAAAGCTTTTTTTTTTAATCAAAACTTTCTGTTCCTGAAATGAAAGAAAATGTTCTTCAACCCTCTGACAGATTTCTTTCTCTTAAAAGAATTGTGTTTTCACAGTGGTTTCATAGAATAGCATCTAACACCTCTGATTCTGCATCTGCAGGATACAGTAAGTCCTCTATAATAGGCATCTTCTGGTCTTTGCACTATACAGAATAGTTTGGGGTTTTTTCAGTTGAACACAGTGATCACTATGAAAATAATATTTGAAAAGACCCCAGCAAATTGCCTAGAGTTTCCTCTATACAGATGGGTACAACCCTATATGAAAGCTTTCCACATTATTTAGGAATTGTAGTCCAACAAATATTCCCAAAGTTTGTGAAGACTTCCTGTTTTGTTTTGCAGCGAGCAACTCCTGGCAATACAAATTTTTGGGGATCATGTGGGTGTACTTGGCAGCATTTCTGGCAGAGTGGGAAAGGCACACATGGTTATTCTGGCCTGGACTATTGGCCTGGGACCTGATAATCAAGAGTGTGTATTGTGTCCACCATTTAGTTCAAGCCTTCAGCATGGGATACCTGCCCTGGGCTGGTATGGGGCACTGGGGGGCCACACCTTCCAGGTGGAACTGGCTTTCCTTTCCTGGATTGCTGTGCTGAGCCTTTCACCTCTGGCTGTGTGGTCCTGCCCCTTCTCTTGTATTCCTCTAAACCTGAAGAGATTACCCATGCAGATGGTTGAGCCATCAGAAAATATTTGGGGATTTAGGGGGTTGGGGTGTTTTTATTAAAGAACATCATTGTTACATTGACTCATCTCTCTGCAGTGAATTCCTGTCATGGACAGGACCTCCAGTTCCAGTGCAAAGGTAGAGGCGTTATGGATAAGGGGTTGGGGTGACAAGGGCAGCTCTGATGTAGACCCATTTTGTCAGGATTGGGCTCTTCTTCAGAAAGTACATTTTAGCTGTGCTCACACCCTATTTTTCATGTAATCAGATTAGGAATTTTAGTCTTAAAAATAAAATCACAAACAAAATAGTCTTTTTACTACACTGACCCCGTTTGTTTTTTTTTTTTAATCAGAATACACTGTGACACTTGCCCTTGATTCACATGAAAATTCACCCTTGATATTACATGAAAAATAACATCAGTGTAAATTTAATTGCAAAATTTGCCAGTCTGAGATCTTCCTTGATTAAGGCTGTGTAGCATTCATTTCAGTTTACTTGCTTGTCTGTGATGGGATATTGTCAGAGTAATTGAGACTAAACTTAAGAGTGGTAAAGGCCAGAATCCACAATTCCCTGCACGAGTGTGAATGCCAGACTTTGCATTGTGTGGTGCATCTTTAAATCTTACCACTTACGTATGGACTAGGGCTGAGAAGAGACTAACCAGGCCCCGACTAAAACAGGTTTAAGGGTAGGATAGTATTTTACAGGCAGGTGAGACCCCTGTTTCCACTCCCAACCCAACAGAAGAGCTGGGACAGTCTTTCCATGATTGGTTTTAGACCTTACTGGCACTGACACTTTTCCGCCACACCTTGTTGAAAAAGGTGTAAGTAACAACATCTAAGGTAGCATTGTGATGATCCACCACAAACAAAACCTGGATTCCAGGCAGAAGAAATTCTTAATTAAATCAACTAGTGTTGAAAAGACTTTAGCCAGACACACAGCAGTTCATCTAAGGGGATTTGCACTGTTGCAGATTTGGGCTGCATCAATGCAATATTATTAAGACAGGGACCATAGGATATACCGAAAAATATTTACAGAATTGCAGAATAGCTTGAGGTGAAAGGGATCCCTGGAGGCTACTGAGCCCAAGCCCTTGCTTAAAGCAGGGTCATCTTCAGCAGGTTGTTCAGGGTCCTGTCCTGTTAAGCTTGAATATCTCCACAGCTGAAGATTTCACAATTCTTTGGGTCCTTGCTCCAGTGTCTAAGTATCCTCACAATACAATAGATAATTAATTAATTAATTAATTAATATTTTTCCCTACTCAGAAATTCTCTTGTTGCAAATTGTGATTGTCAGCCTTTGTCCTTATGCTGTGTGCCATCAGGAAGGTGAAGACTGCAAAAAGATCCTCCTTTTCTTCTCCAGCTTCCCTCAGCTTCACCTTGGCTGTCATATGCTGCCGACCCCTGACCATCTCCATTGCTGGACACACCTAAATGCCATTTTCGTTCTTGTACTGGAGAGCCCAAACCTGAACACAGCAATTAAGGTGATCTTGCAGGGTGATTTCAGCAGTTTTAACATTTATTGTCTCAGAAACATGGATTCTGCCAGGTCCTTTCTGAAGACTTACATTCTCTTACTGATCTATTGATTCTTCATTATTTTTGTGTTCATATCTACATTGAAAGAAGTGTTACTTATTCTTAGGATAGACTTTATTCTTGAAATAAAAACATGCCTTCTGACATTTTAAATCATACTTGGAGGAAAAGCATTCTGTAGAAGTATATCAGGTGTTACACAAGAAAAAGCAGAAACTGAGTATCAACTTCAGTGTGGAACTAAGACCAAATTATTTTTCTTCCTTTTAGTTTTTGGCAATCCAACAAAGCACAAGTAATACCAGACATTTGAATGGTGTAAAATAAAACTATTCTACATATAAATATATACTGTAGAAAAGAGATACTATGTAAACAATGCAGAGTAAACAGCTTTACTTTTTTATTTTTAATTCCTACATATACAAAAGCCATTTCATTGAAATTTCTAGCTCAAAGAAATTTCAGTTAAATAATATGCTCATGTCTCATATCAATTTCTTCTCAGAAAAATAATTAACTTTTCTCAAGAACATTTTTTTCAGTATTAAGTATTTAAAGTTGGGGGGGGGAGTTAAATGTGTCTGTTCTTTTACCCATGTGGGAGTTAAGGTCTGTATTTTTATTCTGAACAGTCCCTAAACACCTTCTTTAAGCAAGGAGAGAGAGGGAAAGGTTTTGGAAAAGTAGAATAAAAACTAAAGAGGTTAGGTGTCAACAAGACCTGTGGAACTGCATTCCACTCCCTGTTTTAATCTTGGCAAGGCATTCCACTAATGAGTACATGATGCAAGCTGCACCTTGATTGTAGCATTACTTTAGTTGAACTTTCACCTTGTGGGAAGATGTTGGATGACATTTTGAACCTACGGTTTAATATACATTCCAAGGGAAATTGTTTTGTTGTTCTCAAAAATTGACACAAAATAAGCAATGTTAATCGCATGTTTGTTTGTTTGTTTTCAATATGACTGTAAGAATGTATTGGTCTTTGAGACAGTTGCAGAGCTTAGTTGCCAGGTTAGGAAACTATCAAGTACCCACTTAGCTTCATGTGTTGAAGTCCTTTCCTAAACATTTTTTACTAATAAATGTAACCGGATCATTTTAGTCATTCCTATTCCTATTATGATTCCATCATAGGACTTAGATTATTTTAGGACTAAGATTGATCACAGAATTCTCTTTATCTGACAGTTTTAACATATATATGCAACCTTGGTAAATTCAATGTTATGTTGAAACGTAAGTTAATGAGAGGGGAATTATTCTTTGGGGGAGGGGGGAAGGTTTAAAAATATATGTATTTACCTGAAAGCTTAGCTGTTGTATGATAAAGTGTGCTCTGTGTTTCAGATTCTTATATCCTTTGTAACAATGTAAGGAAGTAGTAAGTTTGCAAATCATAGCACTGACCAGGATTTTATTTGGTCTTTTTCTTACAACTTTTTCTTACCTTTCTTCAGTGCTAGAAGCTACAAGTTAGGTCTTTCCACAGGAAATACACAGGCAAAGACTTGGTGTCCAAGACTGAACAACCATGGTGTTACAGGGTGTTATGACTGTTGCTTTTTCATACTGTTTGGGTATGATAAATGTAATAGCCCAAGCCAGAAAACTGGCATTACATCTGTGAAAGAAGGAAAAGAATGGCTAGACTGATTTACCAGAATCACTTGCATGATTATATTACTAAGTCGCTATTTTATGAAAACTGTCATTTTTGTTGTGCACCCTGTTTCTTTTGTTTACATTTCTCTTCTGTGGGATCTCTGCTTGGCACACACCTTTTTCATGTGCCCCCCTCCCCAGCAACCCTTGACCCACCATATCTCTTAGTCCACCACTACCACTCAGACCACTTATACCACAAAACCCCTTGCCAGCATTGCCCAACCCTCCAAACCAGTGATGTCAGCCATAACTTCAGCAGTCACATCAAATGTCTGAGGTCACAGTGATCACTGCCAAGACACCTGGTTCTATAATCAGTATGTACAAACCAATGGTTGTTCAATTCTCTCAGCATGCTAAAGAGGGAACTCCTGTTATCTCCATTGCATTAACAATGAGCCAAAGCTTTTTCAAACAGCTCTGATTATTATTGCATTATGAAAAGGCCTTTGTGTTTCCTGGAGCTGTACATAGTACAATATCTTAGACAACGCACACTTAAGAAAAAGAACTTCCTAAATTTGTAGTTAAATATGTACTTACTTGTGTTTTGACCCATCTGGAACTGTCACACCTTTTCCCGTTTCTTTAAAAGTCAGTCAGAACTTAACCAAAAGAAAGAACGAGGCCAGAAAGAACAAGCCAGATTTTGATTTAAGAGTGGAATAAATTCAAGGTGGCTGCCAAGACTGTACATATACATCTGAACTCCAGCTTTGATCTAGCCACACTCTATTTCCCTTGTGTAGAAAAATAACCCAAATCAAAGGACCAGGTAGCTGAGCCTGCCAGCTGGCTTTGGCTAGCTGTAACTACTAGACGAAGGAAAAAAAAAAACAAAAAAACAAAAATTGTCTCTACAACTGTTTGACATAAATGCATCTATTTGAATGAAATACAAAACCCTGAATGTTTAAAAAGACTAATGTTGCTTAATAAATGCTGACCAAGGGAAGTAGATTTTATCTTCAGGTCTGGCTTGAAGAGAGCTGGTGATTGATCTGTAATACCAAGAGAGCTGTGTGTGTTTAGCACCTCCCAGAAAAAAAGTAACAGGCTGAACATGTTTGGCCTGTGTTCTCTCTTAAAAGCAGCTGAGTAATTGTCTTCTAGATTATTTGATAACCTTGTATCTACAACTGCCTGTAGTAAATAACATCCATTACGGTGTTTCTGTTGGGGCAGTGAACATGATGCTGTCATTTCTGAAGACATCAGAGAAGAGAGCACAGGAAATACATCTTAACCAAAGAAATTGGAATTTATTCCCAGAAAAAGTGTTTTTTATAAAAATGATCCATCTATAAAATATCCATCTATACAAATGATCTGCCTGTGGGTCTGATCCTGAAAACCAGTGAGAATCTCCTCAGCAGAAAGGGTTTTTTCCTTTGGCTTCAGCAAAAAATACTTTCTCAAATCATTTAGGTTTTTTCCCATATTAAAATACCCTTGGTGCATGCAGACACATCTCTGGCATAGCACATCATGGGCGCAACATGCCATTACAACTTCTTACGAAGTTTAATTATTGCTAATGCATCCACACAAAACTAGTGTGTTCCATAAGACATGATGGGCTAAAGACAATGCGTTTTAAGCCAACGTGTAGATTTGGAAGGTAAAATATAGAGTTTTTCTGTAGTTTTGTGTTAAAATAATAGGATTGCAGAATGGCTGAGGTTGGAAAAGGCTTATCAGATCATCGAGGACAACTGTTAACCTAACAGCACCATGTTCACCACTAAACCATGTCCCCAAGTGCTACAGCCACATGTTTTTTGAACACTTCCAGAGATGGTCATTGCACACTTCTCTGGGCAGCCTGTTCCAAAGCCTGACCACCTTTTCAGGGAAGAAAATCTCCATTATATCCAATCTAAACCTCCCCTGACACAACTCGAGGCCATCTTGTTCTGTCACTTGTTACCTGGCAGAAGAGGCCGACCCCCACCTGGCTGCACCCTCCTTTCAGGTGGTTGCACAGATTGATAAGGTCCCTCCTGAATCTCCTTTTCTCCAGGCTAAACACCCCCAGCTCCCTCAGCTGCTCCTCACAGGACTTGTGCTCCAGACCCTTCCCCAGCTCCGCTGCCCTTCTCTGGACACGCTCCAGCCCCTCAATGCCTTTCTTGCAGTGAGGGGCCCAGAACTGAACACAGGATTCGAGGTGTGGCCTCAGCAGTGCCGAGTACAGGGGGACGGTCACTGCCCTGGTCCTGCTGGCCAGTGCTGATCCAGGCCAGGATACCATCGGCCTTCTTGGCCACCTGCGCCCCAGAAAGCGCTTGTTTACACAGCCCCGCGCTGAGCTCCACGAGGTTCCCACATTTTCAGGCCGCGCTCCCGGCGGGGCCCGAGCGCTTCCGCTCCGAGCGCGCCCCCTCGCGGTGACGTGGCGCCTCCACAGGCCGCAGTGACAACGGGGCCGGGGCGGTGGAACCGCAAAGGTCCCTCACAGCCCGGAAAAAATCCCCGCTCCTTCCAAGCAAGAAAGGCAATATGCATGGCGACTTCAGTTGTAATTAAGCCGTTCAAAGCTTTTTTTGTCCTCCGCCTTTAATAATGACTGACCTTGGGCTGCCCTGTCCCCTGAGTTGAAGGACCACGAGCGTGGGAACAGTGACCTTCCATTGGTGGACGCTGAAATTTGCAAGGGACCAGCTCTACCAGGTGAATGCTCACAAGCCCATGAGGCCTGATGAGATTCACACCAGAGGTCTGAAGGAGCCTGCAGACATTATGGCAGGATCCCTTTTGATCATCTACCAAAGGTCTTGGGAGTCTGGAGAGGTCCCTGCTGCCTGGATGTTAGCCCCACCTACAACAAAGTATGTAAGGAAGATTCAGAGAACTACAGACCTGTTAGTCTAACCTCAGTTCCTGGAAAAATTATGGGGGAAATTATACTGGGTGCTACTGAAAGACATCTAAAGAAGAATTTATAGTCACCTTGGGTTCTCAAAGGGAAATTCTTGTTTAACTAATTTGGTGTCCTTCAATGATAAGGTCACCTGCCTGGTGGATGAAGGGAAGGCAGTGGATGTAGTTTTCCTGGATTTTAGTACAGCTTTTGGTACTGTTCCCCACAGCACCATTCTGGCCAGGTTGTCCAGCTGTGGGATGAGTGGGTTCATGGTGTGCTCGTGAGGGCAGAGCTCAAAGTGTTGTAGTGACTGGGGCTACATCTGGCTGGCCACTGGTCACCAGTGTTGTTCCTTAGGGCTGAATTCTAGAGCCAGTTCTGTTCAATATATTTACCAATGAGCTGGACGCAGGAGCTGAATACACCATTAGCAAGTTTGCTGATGATACCAAACTGGGAGGTGCTGCTGACTCTCTTGAGGGACAGGAGACCCTGCAGAGGGATCTAGATAGATTGGAGCATTGGGCTTAAAGATGATTATTACACTGTATTCAGGACTGGTGCAGCCTTATCTTGAGTGTCAGGTGTTGTTCTGGGCCCCACAATTTAAGAAGGATGTGAAGATCCTTGAATGAGCTTGTCTGTTTCGGAGAAAAGGAGGCTCAGCAGCAACCTCATCCCTCTCCACAGCTTCCTGAGGAGAGGAAGTAGAGAGGGAGGTGCTGAGCTCTGCTCCGTGTTATCCAGTGGCAGGATGTGTGGGAATGGTTCAAAGCTGTGTCAGAAGAGGTTGACACTGGACATTAGGAAGCATTTCTTCACAAAGAGGGTGGTCAAACACTGGAGCAGGCTTCCTGGAGAGGTGATGGGTGCTCCAAACCTGTCAGGGTTTAAAAGGCATTGCTTTAACTTTGCTTTAACTTGGTCATCCCTGAAGTGGTCAGGCAGTTGGCCTGGATGACCATTGTAGGTTCCTTCCAACAAAAACAGTCCTATTCTATTTTATTCTACTCTAAAGTTCCTATGACAATTACTGGGGGAATGGGGAAAGGCAAATGCTCTTCTGTTAAACAGCTCTCTCTGCAATTCTGGGTAAATATTAACTATTTCTTTGGTAATGTTTGATTTTTAAAGAGTAAAGAGCAGCTTCCTCTGTGTATATATCACACTTATTCAGCACACCAGACTACAGCATATGTTTTGAGGAAGAAAAAGTACTTTCATTGATTGTTTATCCAGGAAAATCTTTAACATTCATTGTCATATTCTAAATATTAAGATGTGAGTTTTGCCAAATCAATAATAGACTCAGAGGGCACACGTGGAAACATTACAGATACACAGATGCTACATCCTTGGTTTATGGCATAGGTACATTTTAAGAACTGTGAGAATGTTGGACATACTCCAAAGATTTTTCTTTAATTTCTCAGGCTAGCTAAATTTCAAAATTCTGTCTCTGCACTTCCACACTGTAAATAAAATTTGTGAACTGAAGCTTCAGCACTTTTCTGCTGCAAGGCATTCATAGTGACCTTTTGTTGGTGGATTAAATGGCTGTTGCACATGCAATAGAGACAAATACTCATCTGAATAGAGGCTTGAGTGCATCCACTTCTAGCATTAGAGTGGTGTATTATGGGCAGAACCACTTCTCTGCAAATGCTGGAGCTTCTTTCTGTGTTGTGAGAGAAACCTTTTGGCTTGAGGATTGCCGAAGCCGGTAGTCCAGCAGAGGCAAGGCTGCCACAGCTGCCTGTTGCCAGATGCAGTCAGTACTGAGGTGGGCTATTGCCTGTATTCCCAATAGTCCCACAGAGTGTGTGTGCATATATAGATATACACATAGCTGATCACACAACCAGAGGCACAAACATCCTAATCCTGCCTCCTCTTTTGCAGTTAAAGGGTGTTTTTTTTATTGTGAAATATTTTTTTTTTTATTATGGCCGTGGAATGAGTACAATTCAGGCGCTCAGTCTGTCCAGTACCTGACCCTGACCCTGGCCTTCCACTTTACTACACAAACCAACATCTGCGTATGGGCACTATGGATCTTCCCAGTAACTGTGCCTGGGTCCTCCTGTCTCCCCTTGACTCATGCTCAGAGACATAACCCTGCAGATGGGTCTTGGGTTGACCACTGACCTCATAGCCTCTCCAGTGGTTGGTTTGGACCTCTTGGACCCTCCAGGAGCTAACAGTCAGACCACTCTGATCTCCCTGGTATCCAGCCTAGACCTCTCCATTTTAGGGCTTCCTAGCCTCTTATCCTTCTCACCAACTAATATAGCTTGATATTTGCAGGTGTGCACACACTGATATACATCCCTTCACAGCACACAGTCTTCTCCAAAAAAGTAGCATCCTCTCTCGATACAAATTTATTTCGTCTGCACTTGCTCAAATCACACCTCTCAGGTGGACTTTACAAAGATCACTAGAAGAGGAGTTGCCTTTTGCTTACAGCATCAAGTAGTGGTTTCTTTCCTTGTCACTTCATATTTCTTACACTTTTCAGTTGCTGCAGTTTGGATTCTTCCCCAGACTGTAGTCCCCTTCAGTGTAGTACCTGCTCCTGCAGGGATGCTTTCACAGACTGCAGTCATCTCAGGATGTTTCTGCACCTATGTCTTCTTGTGTGTCATCACTTGTACCCTCACAAATCTCCCAGCAGCCGCTTCTCTTTATTAAATGTATTTCACAGAGATGCTGAATGCTTCTGTAATTGGTTCGGGTTGTGGCACATGGTGGGTTGGTGGTATCTGTTGCCAAGCCAGCTGGAACCAGCTGTGACTGAAGGGCAGACCTTCTCCTACACAGCTCACTCCTGTAGCCCCACTGCTACCAAAACTCTGTCAGCTATGCACAGTGTAGTGTTTTCTTTCAGTTTGAGGCAACTCACGATCTTTCGAGTTAGGAGCTGTGTTTGGGTAGGAGCATGCTCAGCCTTATCTCAGGTTTCCCCAGCCTTTCACTGCCCTCCAGTGGATAGTGCTGCTTGTCAGCTTTGTCTGCCGTGGCATATAAAGCAGCTGTAAGGTGTTTCCTTTCCTTCCACACGACATCCTTTGGCAAATAAAAAAAGAACAACATGCCTGTGAGTGGCAGTGTTCCAGGTTTGAACACTGAGATTCCCTAAAGGTCTTTGATTGATTCCTGCAAAATCAGAGAGCTTTTCTTTTGAACCCAGACACATTCTGGGGCATAAAAACTGAAGAAGTGAGAGCAAAGATGCTCGAATGATATTTGAGAGATCCCAGAAAGGTGTTAGGGTGAGAGTTTGACATGTTGATAATAGCTTTTATTTTCATTCCTGGTCTCAGAAGGTCTGCTGAGTTCTGTTTCAATTCATAGTGTGTTTTACCTGAGATGAGGAGCAGGACTTCCCTGATGGAAGGCTTGTCTGTATTTCTTCCTAAAGAACTGTCTAGTTTGGGGGACAGGCATATTCATGACAGTAACATGAAATTATTCAGAAGGCATAGCAGAAGTGAAACCCTCTTGGGAGGATGGTCAGGA
The DNA here is from genome assembly GCA_013400235.1 of Oriolus oriolus. Lineage (NCBI taxonomy): Eukaryota > Metazoa > Chordata > Aves > Passeriformes > Corvidae > Oriolus > Oriolus oriolus. The sequence goes on from VXBT01010822.1 coordinate 265,376, forward strand.
GCTAGTTCTTAACTGGAGTGCGAACAAGCTGTCATAAAGAACACCCTTCTTCCCTCTGCACACCTCTCCCCCTTCTTTCTGTTCTCCTGTTCCCTCACACCGTACATTGCACTCACTCCCTTCAGTGAGGCAATGGCCAGTGCAGAGATTGGGATCAGTCTGTAGTGCTTCCTCCATCAGCAGCAGTCCCTTTAGAGTCATGCCTGGTGGGCCCTGCTCAGGCATAGTTTTCTCTGTCCTCCTGGTCATTTTTTCCTTCCATGCTGGTGCTTTCTGCCCTTTCTGAAACAGATGTTTCAGAGGTGCTACAAACCCATCTGGTGGCTCAGAGCCACCAAGAAGCTTGGCTGATGTGCTCAGCTGTGGCCTGCGGTGGGTCAGGTGGCGACTGGCTGTGTCCGGTGTGGCTGTGACCTTCCCACAGAAGCTCATCCCTACAGCTCCTTCCCCAACCTGATTATGTTTAGTAGACAGATACACGACATTTTACAAATTATGTGACTTCCCTGTTCCATGGAAGAGATGGTGCAGTGAAGTGGAGCAGTTGGGCAGGTTGGCACTGTGGTTTCAACCACAAGATCCTCATTTTGCAGGAGACATGGTGCAATCCTGAAGGGAGCATGGGTGGGTCAGTGGGGTTGTTCCTGCCATGCTCTGTCATCCTAGCACAGGAACATGGGTGGGTCTTGGCTTTCCCTCACTCTTTTCTGCTCCCTGAACTCCCTGAGGCTACAGAAATAGTCCTGCATCCTGGAGCAGAGTCATAGGGCTTCCCTCCCCAGGGTCTTTTTTCAGTCTCCTCCAGCTACCCCAGTACCCTTCCATGTCCTTAGTTACAGGGCTGGTTAGACAGTACCTCATTGATGATTGATCACTTGTTTGCTGATTTGTTGTTGTTTTCCAGTGCCTGCTTTAGTTATTTCTGGATGTTTTTCCATTTCTTGATGGTCATTGGCACAGATTGGCTATCTGTGTCCTTGAGCACACCAAAGCCATCCCTCACCAAGAATGGAGCCCTGGTTGGTGACAGCCATTGCTGTCCTTCAGCACAAGCATACTGACCAGTAACCTATTTACACAGGTACAGCTCCTTTTGTCTCCTTTCTTTTCTATTTTTTCACACTCATTCCTCCCAGATCCAGTTTGATCTTTCCCTCCCCTGTCTTTGATCGTTCCCCTAAACATCCCATAGTAAGTCTTGTACAACCCCAAAATGTTCTTTCCAACTTCCTGTGGTGAGTCCTATGGTCCTGTAGCCAGTAATACTGGGGTTCTCCTGCCTGTCATTGTTTCTCTGCTCGTTTGTGTTCATGGGAATGAGCCTTCAGTCACATAACCTACTCTTCACCTAGTCTGTAAATGCTGTCCTCATTTAGGTTCACTTCTTGAAGTTCTTTGGGGTAAAAAGTCCCTGCATGGCTCTGTGACAGTAGTCTTTTAAGTCTAACCCCTTCTGGTGATTGCCCTTACTGTGAAAATTTTGTCCACTAATGTCTGCTAATTCCTTTCTACAATCCTTTTCGTTCTAAATATCCTCATGTGATGCGCACTTTTTGAGCAGAGACACAGTCTCTTAAATTTATAAGAAATTTTATTCATTTTTAAAAGGCTTTAAATTCCCATGGACAGAGGGAAGGCTTCCTGTCCTAAAGGCACTCAGTCTACCTCCAGTGTAAACAAGGTGGGGCTTCAACTGGAAGAATAGGGGATGGTGTTCTGGGAGAAAGACCTTGGGGCCTCCTTCCAGTTGCAAAGCCTAAGACAAGCCTTTACACCAGAAGTAGGAGTGCAGGGCAGCTGTCACTGTTTTTTGAATAAAAGTTGTCTCTGATCTACACCATGCATGCCATGGTCATGAGGAGATGATGTGATACTCCACTGAGTGATACACAGTTTGCCTGAGTGGATGGGTAAGTGGGTAATGATGATTCCTGATCTGCAAACATATCCCACACAGATCAGAGCTTCAGACCCACCAGTCCTCTGCTGGTAATCCCAGAGGACCAGATCACTCATTCTGACTGGTTGATGTGCTGGGTCTATGGACAGCAGTTTAGCTCCCATGCATTGCAGTTCTTGGGCTTCAGCTCCTACATGGTATCAGATGACTACGTGTGGTGTTGCTCCCAAAGGACTATCACTTTAACAGTTTAATAGCTTCCATATTAAATCATTGATATAAGGTGGCAATGGCTCTGCTAATCACATGGCCTGATCTTTGACTTCCTCCATCCCAGAGGCAAGTTAATCATTCCCACCAGAGTTTCTATAACCCTCCAGCCCTCCATCCAAGTAATGTACAAGAGAAGAAACATTACCTGTGCTACCAGCTCATACTGGATTCATCTAGTCAGTTCAAACTTGGCAGATGTTATCACAGCTTGTTTGTCTGGGCAATTCTTCCACATAGGCTAAACTCAGCAGAACTTATTATACAGGAAAGTTCTTTGTTTAGCATTTGCCAACAGTGCAGGAAGACTTGTTTGCCTGTCCTGAATTATCTCAGCAATTACATTTAAGAAGGCAATTAAAAATAATACACCTTTTAAGAAATTATCAGAGATTGCATCTGACCAAAAGTAGAAATCTGTGAAAAACAGATGACCACGACGGTGGGCCATGACTTGTAGGATTCCTTCAGAAATGCAGTGCTTACAGAAAAAAGTACCTCTTTGATCAACGTGCCCAAAGGGTCCATGGCACAAATCTCAGACAAAGACCATTATTTGTTAATGGAAATCTATATTGTTTCACACACCAGCATTTCCCAAACAGAAAGGAAATGTAGGAGACAGATTTTATCAGAGCAAAAGATGCATAGAATCCTAGAAGGAGTCATTCCAAGTGACAAATGGAAGAGTCAGGTGCAAGAACAAATATTTCACTTGTTTTGTGTAGCAGAATAAATTTCCATGTGGGGTTTGGTTCTTAATCTCACCTAAAGGCAATCTAATCCTGTCTAAAGACAGGTTCTCAGGCAGTTTAAGCATTATCTCTGAAATGTCAATGAGCATGAATTCACTTTAGTATTTTAGTGGAGCAGGTTGCATGTTCCTGTATTTTCCTGGCACTTTACTGATTCAGATGTGCTTCTGTAACTGTGGCTGTCTAAGATGCCATCTTAGATGTCTAAAATGGCAAGATTTGCACAGCTATGTACCTTCTATTGCTCCAGGAATACACAGATGTTTGGGAGGGAAATACACCTCTTGTAGTACATCTTATCTAGGCACAGCAAAGATCAAGCTGTGAGTCATTGCTCTGAGTATGACATAATATTACTAACATTTTGAGGGAGGACATAGTTGGCCAAGAGGAGTGAGCCAATGATGGGCCTATAGTTCAGGTATACGCTGTTAACCAGTGTGCAATACAGATGGGTTAAAAGTTGATGAGATGTGAGGAAAAGTATAAAAACGTCTAATGGTTGTAAAGCATTTGTTGAGTAAATACCCAGTCCTTGATTTTTAATACTCTGCTAAGTTATGAATTTTTTTCCCCAGGCTTACCTTTGACATTATGTTGAAGGTTCTTCTGGAAGATCAGGTCTGAACAGTTAGGAGAAGTTTTTCTTGTCCCAGATGGGTGTTTCTCTTCTTCACTGACTGCCTCTGTGGGTTCATTCAGCTGTGGAGTAGTTTCACTTGCATCATCACCACAGAGCCATTTTAATGCCTCGCAAAATGGACCTGTATGTAGATATTGATTTATTTATTTAGGTATTTATTTAGATATTTATTTATTTTTCTCTAAGTCTATTCGTGGATTCTGACCACTCAGTTGGGCAAGTTGTTTTTTTCCTGAGGTTTGTACGATGTTTTTCCATGCACATATTTATTTCAACAACGTAAGGAACACTATCATCAATCAAGGACATCTTCTAAGATGTTGTCATTTAAGAAATATCCTTCCTGCCATCATGTGAAACCTACCAGGCTTGATGACATCTTAGAGGAAGGAAAGTCACTGCTCATTAGCAAGGAGTATCCCACCTCCAGTACTACTCCATCAGAAAAAAAAAAAAAAGCTTGCAGAAAAAAAATCAATAGTTTGTATCTATTGAAACTTGCTCTGTGAAAAACTGAACAGCTGTATCAGCCTCCAGGCCAACAGCTTAGGCAATTAAAACAGGCATGGATGGCATCTTGCTTCCAGACTGGTCCCTCAGTTCTCTTAGGTCCTTGGGTGGCAGCAGAAGGCATAGTTTCTCAGTCACAGGCTGTCTGGGGTTGAGAATCAATTGCTCTCATCTGTGTTTCTCTAAATTTCTATGTAAGCACATGTGCACGTTCTTCAGGAGTGTTGTAGTCACCTACCCACTTACCAACGTAGAAGAAAAATCCATCCCAAGTCAAAAATGTAACAAGAAATTAGGAATTTTTAGATTAAAACATCTTGGATTTGCAGCTTGGTGCAGTTATCTAGGTGATAATGGAGAAGATTTGCAAGTTTGGGGTTGTTTGGTTCTTTTATTATTTCCCAGTATTTAGGTTTGATTCACCTTCCCTGGGAAGAGCAGATTGAAGTTGCCAATGCCAAAGTGGTAGAAACAGCCTGAAGGAAAGTCAGGTTCGTGTTGCTGCTTTAACCACTCTGCTCTAACCATCCCAACTCCCCAAAACATAGTGGTTTTTGATTGCTTCTTCTGACTGCTGGTCTGAGATCTTTGTGAGGACTGTGTGCTGTCAGGGCCTCTGTACTCACTGGTAAATGAACAAAAACTAAATGACTTGGACATAAAATTCACCCACCATGTTCACTTCAGAACAGACAATACAAATGCAGGTTCTTTAGGTAGCATTTATCATATGACACTCAAAAGATCACAAATGAAGGTATAAATTTTTGCTTTAGGTATGTATATACCACAGTCTTTCTACAATGACCAGCTTAGCTAGACAGACCACACTGTGGAAGCCAGATAATATTTGGAGACATATTTAGCTCAACTGTAAATGCCCTAGGCAAATTGACTTTGCTCACCTGTTAGGAATGAAATGAGCTGTGTAACTCATTAATGTGGGGTTCTTCCAGCCCAGATGTGCAAAGGATAACAATCTGCTCTGCATCTGATCTAGGTATTATAAAATGAACAAAGTCCACTTAAAATTTTTCAGTATTCACATTTGGCAAGTATCAGAGCTACTGATATCATGTACCTCAAACCTCTGTTTCACATGTGAATACTTCTTGTATATAAGTGCCACATTTTTCAGAACACTTTAGGAAAGATTCCCAGGAATCACCTGTAATCATGTCCCATGCGGAACTGCAAGAAATTGACTGATTTTAGCCTTATGAGGGCTCATTTATCATTGTCATTATTAACACAGTTTCATTTTAATTGTTACTTAAAGGAGCAACTAGTTAAATATAAGCTATGTTCAATTTATTTTGAGAAGAGCTGGTGAAAGTATAAGGGAGAAATGTACAGGATTCAGAAGGGAACATTCTCAGAGATATAGGCAGACACAGAATCACTGTGTCTCAGGGACTGACTGGCCAGCCCAAAAGGTCCCTGGAGAGAATGGATTCTTGGAGCAGGTGGCATCTTGCAGCTTCAGCTCAGCATGCATAGCAAGATAAATCCCTCTGGCAGCTCCTGACTGTGCCTTTTACGGCTTCTGGACTGCCTGGCCAAGTCTTTGCTGGAAGGTTCTGGGGTCATCTGGATCTGCTCCCCAGGGCCAGCCACCCATTCATATCCCAGACAAACTCATTTTGGGGCTGGGAGACATGATCTCCTGAGCAGTGCATGCAACCCCTCTTTCGACTTCACCCTGCCTTTGGTCTCACTCATCCCCACTGTGGAGCTGCAAGATCTACCCAAGCCTATGAGGGAAATCTACGAGTCTCACACTGGTGACCAAGTAACACCTTGCAGTAACAATACCAGCCTCAGGCAATGAGAACTCTTGTCACAGCAAATTGCCCCAAAGAGTTACAGAAGAAATGTGGTTTCAGATATGCCTCTAACCAGCCACAGGTACTTAGGCATTTAGCTGCCTTTGTGCCTGGCGTGAACAGAGGAAAACAGGCTGTGTGAAAAAAAGTGTCACCCATCTCCTCTCCCTGTCCTTTTCACTGTCAAAGTGCCTATTCATATCAGTACCCACTTGCTGCTGACCTTCTGCCAGCAACAACCTACTTCCCAGCTCTCCCAGCCTACTCAGCTGGCTTTTCAGGCTCTCTGCCCATGGCTGTCTCACCCCAACTCAAACTACAGATGAAGCTGCTGCAATTCTGTTTATCAGAAATCCAACTATTTCCTTTTATTTGGCTCTAATGCCCTTACCACCCATCTGAGGACTGTTAAGTGTTTGTTATTCCATGTGGTTCTCGGACTTTAAAAGAAATCTGAGTGATCTATTGCTCAGCAGATTTATCATAACATGATAGTCAGCTGAAGATCCCAGGAGGGCAAAGAAATTTCTCTGATGCGGGAATCTCTTCTGACACAATTCTTCTATTAGTGTGGGTAAAGGCACTTCCGCCAAGGCCAAATACATGCAGTTTGTTCCACTGGGAAATGAAGAGTATATGTCCCTGTAATTTCCAGTATTATGCCTTTTCTCTAGGCAGTTTGTATGGTTCTCTCTGGGGATATCTAGATTGCTAACTGTCCTTTTCCCTTTTGCCACTTTCCCAGAACATCATTACAATCTGGCACGTGTTCCTCTCTACCTGCTGGCCTGCCGAGCTCCTACACCACCGGACACCTTCCTTTCCAGGTCCGTGCCACTTTTTCACCTGCCGATCTGGTTCCTCCACACCTCCCCCAGTATTTCCTTTCTGCTCCAAATTTCTTTGCAAAAGTCATGCTTCAACAGTCTCAATCCCACGATTTTTCGTGCCGGCCTGGTGCCCTGTCCCAGCATCCCTCTTCTCCTGGCCCTACACTTGTTGCCCGCAGGGGGAGCTGGACACGGGCTGTAGCCCCAAGGCAGCGTCCCCTCGGCGCGGAGAGCCGCGCTGCGCTCCGTGCTCTCCCTGCGCTCGGTGCGGCGGAGGAGGGCCCGTCTGGCCGCGCACATGACGGCACGGTGGGAGGGCGGCCCCGGCGGGCGGCTCGGCCGCGCCACCGCCCAGCGGGCGGCAGAGGCGGCCCCAGCGCGCACCGGCGGCGG
>VXBT01010822.1:273055-289686 GCA_013400235.1 Oriolus oriolus
GCAGGAGCGGTTCAGGTACAGGCCCTGGGATCTCACCCACACTCCCTCCCGCCCGCTCCCCAAACCTACCGGCCGCCGGGCACACCCTGCTACCCTCCCGGCCCTGTACCCTCCTCATCCGACACATCTCTAGCCCCAAGGACTTTGCCTTGCCCCCCAGCACATTTCCCTTCACCCAACTGGCTGCTGTGCCCCAAACAGTCCTCCACCCCATTGCCTGCCAGTGATGCCAGATGGTGGCCCCGTGGCCCACCATCTCTCTTGCCCCACTGTCCACCAGTTCCTTCCCAGGAGTTTCCTTCCTCACCCTTTCCTCTCAGACACACCAAGGAACAGCCACTCTTCTCCTCCCAGCTCTCACTGTGGGGTAACAAGTGGCCTTGTCCTGTTTCTTCTTTCTTCCTTCATCTTTCCCCTGAAGTCCTGGACCTAACATAGCAATTCCTCCTCCACGTTTTTTTCTTTCTTTGCTGCAAGAGGCCTCTGCCTAACTCTGCATTTCTTACTTTGTCATCACCTCCGAGCTCATCCTCCCCTGCAGTATTTCCCTCTGCCATTAACTCTCCCATGCAATCTGGAGACCAGGCCACCTCCCAGGTCTTCCTCCTTCCAGCACAGCAGCACCGTGTGCACCAGTGCAGCCGTGGCAGTGTGGAAGCCATTGGGCAGCCAGCTACAGTCCCTTATTAGTGTTTTATCTGCCTTCTGCACCTGCTGTGCACTCATGATTGCCAGGAGTCTTCACTAATACCTCTACCATTTATAATGTAGCTAAACTGGCTCAAATGCTGCACTGAGTATTAAATACTCTCCTTTCTCCCCTCTGTTACAAACAGGTAGCAAAACTACCCTCTCTTCCTCCCCCAGAAAAGTCTCAGTCATTTCCCAGTTTACAAGCTGATACTGTCACTCACTCACTCTTGTGTCTCCATTGTATCTGTAGTGCTTGCCACTTCAGGTGAGTTGTGTATGGATTTTAGTTTGGACTTGGGGTTCAATAGATATGAATTCATGGCACAGACAAATGCGTAGCCCATCTCCGTGCACCTGACCCACGCACCTGTTGTTACTGGAATGCTAGCGGGAGGATGGAAATGGGCCTTTTCACTGGCCAGAATCAATTCCTCTGTACTCCCTGTCTTTCTTCGCAACAGCTGTGCAGATTCCCACACCCAGCTGAAGAGGTGGGATTGCACTGTTTTAGTGGGGAGCAACAACTTTTTTTTCTCTATAATAAGCCTTAGAGTGAAACAACGATTTTCCTGGGCTTGCATGAGTCACAGCTTCAGATGTATTTCTGCAGGTAGGCTTCTGAAAGGTTAGCAAGGAAATTAACAGTGTTAATGGAAAGCTCTTAGCATTTTTCACCCTCTTTGTGCTTTCCAGACAGAATGTAGAATACTTGTAAATGAGTGACTAAGAGTGTACAATCTCTTTATTTTGAATGTGCTGACAAATAGCCAGGATGGCCAATGACGAGGCACTCCAGGCACTCGACTGAAAGAAATGCAAATATACAGAATCTTGCATACATATAAATCAAATTATAGCCATCCTTTAACCTCAGAATGCTCAGGGAATATACACTGATGAGTCATGCAGTCAGCTGCTCTTAAATTTACCTCTGTGTTTTTTCTAATACTCAGAAGATCCAACCTGAAGAAAGTAGTTTTAAATATTGGCGTTTGTTTTTCTGCTAAGAGTTTCTTGTCATTTGGTGTACTAAATATCATGGTGTTTATTGTATAGTCTGTTTTACATTTAGTCAAATAAATTATAAATATTTTACTAAGTCACACCACAGGTTTAAATGTTGCACATTCTGTTCTCTGCTAATGGAGAACACTACAGATCACAAGCAAAGACGATCTTAGGGAAGAGCTAATTACTCCAAGAAATTATCTAATTCCGGGGAACGCCAAGCACTTAGCAGTTCTGATTTCCAATTCTGCTCTGGCTCACTTGCATTGGGATTTTAGAGGAGGTAAAACCTGTCTTTAAAGCTCCCTGGGGAGTTCCCTGCATGCAGGGCAAACTGCTGGCTGCATAATTACCCCTTCTTTTGGTCCCAGGCATTAGGGACGTTCCCAGGGGAAAAGGAAGGTGTGACACACCTGCCATCACAATCTCTTGAAAGATGTCATGTACTTTCTTGGAGGAATTATTTGGGAAAAATTCTCACATGTCTCTAGTTCATTGATTATTCTGTATTTGAACTGGATTTCATGCATTGACTTAGAAATCATCTTTAACATGCCCTGACAAGGCAGTTATTGAATGTATTTATTTTTACATCAGTAAGGCATCACTAAGCAGCATATCCCACTGTTTGAGGTGCCACATGGACAACAATCAGTAACACCTTTAACACCTTACTAAAACAAGAACCTACAGGCTTAGTATAGACTCAGGTCTGTAATGCAGATTAACATAAATGAAGGGTACATCCTCAATTTCTTTCTATGTTTATCTCAGTCATTTAGAGAAATCTGCTACTTTGGCTGTGTTTTACACCATCTACCTTGCTATGATTTTTGTTTGTTTGTTTAATTTTCCTATATTTAAATCCTATAATATATTAAAATCATGAAATCTCCAGTGCTATAAAATGCTCGGTAGTCGTGCTGAGACTGAGAGCTCATTTCAGTAGAGGCAAAATATTGTGGGGGTGCTTCCATTGACCCACTTTTAGTAGACCAGGATATTAGATACATTCTGCTTCTAGCATGTCTTGAAAATAAAACTCTATCCTATTCTTTTTCAGTAAGCAATATGTATTTTCAAAATTAAGACCATTACAATGTAGTCTTTAGTCATAGTGTAAAAATAACTCTTCAAAATTAGATAAAGCTTTTAGTGAAAGTTTGGTTCATCTGGTAAAGATCAGTAAGATCATAATGAAAGAGAAACACCGTGACTGACTTAAAGCCTCCCTACAGCCATAGTCTGATGTGATTATACAAAGAATCATGGAATCATAGAATATCTTGAGTTGGAAAGGACCCACAAAGATCATCAAGTCCAACTCCTGGCCCTGCACAGCACGACCTCAAGAGTCACACCATGTGCCTGAGAACTTAGTCCTAGTGCTTCTTGAATTCTGTCAGGCTGGTACTGTGACCACTTCCTTGGGGAGCCTGTTCCAGTGCCCAACCACCCTCTGGGTGAAGAACCTTTTTCTAATACCCAGCCTAAACCTCCCCTGACACAGCTTCAGGCCATTCCCTCGGGTCCTGTCACTGGTCACCAGAGTGAAGAGATCAGTGCCTGCCCCTCCTCTTCCCCTCACAAGGAAGCTGTAACTGCAATGAGCTCTCCCCTCAGTCTCCTCCAGGCTGGACACACCAAGTGACCTCAGCCGCTCCTCATAAGGCTTCTCCAGTCCCTTCACCATCTTTGCTGCCCTCCTTTGGACACTCTCCAACAGCTTTGTATCTGTTTTATGTTGTGGCACCCAAGCTGCCCCCAGCACTGGAGGTGAGGCCGCCCCAGCTCAGAGCAGAGCAGGACAATCCCCTCCCTTGCCCGGCTGGCGATGCTGTGCCTGATGCCCCCCAGGACACGCTTGGCCCTCCTGGCTGCCAGGGCACTGCTGGCTCATGAAGTGTAAAAGCAGTGGGACGGGTTACTTGGGGAAGCGGTGGCATCACCATTCCTGGAGTTATTTAAAAGACATGTAGTTGTGTCAGCTCAAGGAACTGGTTCAGTGGTGGACTGTGCAGTGCTGAGTTAAAAATCATAGTCAATGATCGTAATGATTTTTCCTGGCCAAAATGATTCTGTGGTTCTATGATACTTTTCTCAGATTTTACAAAACCACATAACATGATATTGTATGCATCAATGTGTCTTTAAAAATTTTGTATTGCTTTTTTTCTTGAGTTACTGTTTTCTAAAGGCTCTCTGTTATCTTTTTGGTAATGAGAAAACTAGTTTCAAATTCTACATACCAGAAGTACAGAAAAAATTACTGTTGTCTCTCCAATATATTTACCCAGTTCTTGCGATGTACAGCACAAAGTTACAGATTACTTTTTAGTCATCTCCATTAAAAGCAATACATACACATAATTCAGTATAATGGCTTAGATCATCAGCTACTGTAAATTAGTACATCTCTGCAGAAGGGACTTACAACAGATGAGGGTACTGACTGCTGTATGTAAGCATCCAAAACCACACAGAGAGCTGTGTTTCACTACTCCAGTTCACAGATACATGATATAACATCTTTTTATATAGAAATGCTTGGCAGATGATGCATTGCATTTTCAATGCTAACCAACTTTCTTTCCTGGCTAATGCATTTCTTTGTTTTCAAGGTTTGGGGCAGGGGAAGGGTTGTTTGGGTTTTTTGTTTGGTTGGGTTTTTTTAATTAAAGTAAGTTGTATTAGCTTTCACTTCTCCAAATACCATTTTTGCCACCCACATTTGCATTTACTAGAAGTACCTGAATTATTTTTATGCCTTCATTTTGTTTGCAGACACTCTAGAGGAAAAAAAATGGTTAAGAAAACCAGAAACAGATCCTCATAGCACCTTTATTTAAAATTTCACAAAATGTGACACCCCTCCCTCACTGTGGTCTTAAACAATTTTGTGAAATGGTGTGCTATTTTTCATATCCAGGCTATTTGAATTAATCTGAGGTTAACATTCTGTTGTCTTCACATTCAGAGAGACACTGCACGGACTCTACCGCTGGGAATGTAGAAAAGATCTTTCTAAGCACTAGGAGAAACAGTCCCTCCCTCTTATCTAAATAAAACCATTTCAAATGCTGTTCGCTATGGCTAAATGAATTTACATACGCCAAGAAATCTAAGCCTTATTTATCTGTGCATTTAACTATCTGTAATAGGACTACTGCTGCTAATTATACCTCTGTGCTCAAATTGTTATCAAAAACTCTGGGAAATGTGATGAACTGAGAATCAGAGGGAGCTACTGTTATAGAAAGATGTGCTACTGTGAACAGTTCATCCTCCTTCCTAAAGTTTCAAGTTTGTGGCATCAGCATCCTCTTCATAATCATGAGATAAAATGGAATTCATTCTTAGCTTACGCTATGATTTCAAATAATGACTGTTTAGAGATTGTGCATCTCATTTCATTTGGAGAATACTTATATCTACACCAGCTATATATTTATGCCAGCAACAAGTGCTTGTGTCCACTCCTTGGTAGGCTGTCACTTCCTTTAAAATGTCTCTTCCTGCCTTCTCCTTTCTCCCCTACTGTTCACGATTAGAAACTTAAAATAATTTTTTAGTTCCTGTATCTTTCTCTCTCTTTCTACATTCTAACACTTTTTTTCTTATTCTAGAGCACATTAAAAATTTTTTCAACCAGAAGAAGAGCTTCCTTCTTCCAAAATTCCTTCCAGTGAATGTTCTGGGCCTTAGAGGGCTCAAAAGTAGAAAATATCTCTTGCCAGCCCTCATGCCAAGAAACTGTAAATTTATAAAATATAAAGAGCTTTTGAATATCTGGGTGAGAGAGATGCTGGAGGCAGACATGTCCCTTGCCTGCAATAAGTGTGTGTTTGCCCAGCTCACTCAAAATTTTTGACAGTTTTGTTCAGAGAGTTTCCTTTTTCTGCCTGTTACCTTTTGACTTCTGCAAGCACAAAGAGTTACAGTTTTCTATATAACCTTCCTTTTAAAGAAAGTTTCTGCAAGGATGGCAAAAGGACATACCTGTATATTGGCAAGTCTAGGCTCCAGGTTTCTTGACATATGTGTACATATTTCAGTTTGAAATAATTGATTAGAACAAAGTGAAGTGCATGTTTATATGAAGCTGAAGGACTCAGACTTTACACCAAAAGTACATATCTTTTCTTCTGTGAACATGTCCCACGGTTTGCTAATAAAGACCACTTTGCAGAATAATTCAGCATTCAATATTTGCCCTAGAGGTGTCAGGTTCAGGAATGTTTAGAAAGTGAATTTTGAATGTAGGAAAAAAATAGTAGTCTAGTAGATAAATTATTAAATTTCAATCAGCTTTTAAAAAGTAAAGTTATTTAATAAAACTTAAAAAAGATAAAAACACATTGCCATATGGAAAAGTAATCACCTTTGAATAAAGTGAAAATGCATTTTAATTTTTTTTTTCTTTCCCCTTCATAGATCAATAACACGCTCTTATTATCGCAATTCTGTGGGTGGATTACTAGTGTTTGACATCACAAATCGACGATCTTTTGAACATGTGAAGGACTGGCTAGAGGAAGCAAAAATGCATGTGCAGCCCTTTCAGATTGTGTTCCTGTTAGTAGGACACAAATGTGACTTAGTGTCACAGCGCGAGGTTACAAGAGAAGAAGCTGAAAAACTGTCATCTGACTGTGGTATGAAATATATAGAAACTTCAGCAAAAGATGCCACAAATGTTGAAGAGTCCTTTACAATTCTTACACGAGACATCTATGAACTTGTAAAAAATGGAGAAATCTCAATACAAGATGGATGGGAAGGTGTCAAGAGCGGCTTTGTTCCGAATGTTGTACATTCATCAGAAGAAGCTGTAAAGCCCAGAAGACAGTGCATCTGCTGAGTTTGTAGCATGCCAAAGAGCCCATGGGGTGTTTAGAAGATGATGCCAATCTAAATGACAGAAAAATAATTTTGAAACAATATTAGATCATGACATAGCTGAATCATAGAATGGTAATTTGGTTTTGTATCCTTCTGTCTAGGTTATAATCCGTAACACTTTAAGTGCTTTTTTTCTTTACAGAGTACAATCACTTTGTGTGGTCTTCAGGAAAAGAAATTATATATTGCTAAAGGGAAAACTAATCCTATAGCAAGACACGGAGAAAGCGCAATAATCATCGTGACAACACCCTCGCTTGGGCTTTGTATTTTGAATACTGTTTAAAATCGAGGCTTGTTAGGTGAGGATCAGATGAGCTCTTTACTTTTGTTCATCCTGCCTTAGCTTTGGACAAGAAAATATTATACCTTATACTTTTTTAATGTGATTCTTTACTCAAGTGCAGGGTTGCTAATGACCATTAAAGTTTAGAATGCTGTAGAATTTGTTAATAAAGATAACTCTAGGGAAAGCAAACTGAAAGATTGCTCCAATAGGAAACACTTTTGATATGACAATGAATACAAGCCTTACTAAAGAAAAAGAATGTTTTAGAAAAGATGATTTATTTGTATACAAAAATAGGGAATAGAAACAATGGAATTTATTATTAAATATTTTCTGAATTGCCAATGAAACTAAACATCACATATGATCCAGCTGTTATCTGACTTGTATACAAAACAGCTTTCCCAACCACTGGAGTTACATTTCAGCGGCCAGATCCTCAGCTGGGTAATTATCATTGTCACACTGATGCCTACGTAATTACGTTGATTTACAAACGAAGTCCATATTAGCTTTAAAAAATAAACCTACTTCTAACTAGAAGTAAAAAAAGTTAAAAAGTGCTGCAACCCTTGGGAACCCAGGCCTTAAATTTGAATAGAGCAAGGACAGTTTCATTCTTAGCCAGCAAATGTTAAACTGTCATCTAAAAATGGAAAGTTTCAAACAAAAACTGTTCTGAATAGAGCATTTGGAGAGGAAAAAATTTCTAAAATAATGCTCAGCTACAGAGAGCAAAGTTCGAGAACTCCTAAGAAAGAAACCCATAGTAGCTTTTAATAACAACAACAATAGGAGAAATCTGTGATCATGTAGCATTTTACTGAGCTTGGAGTCATCCTCCTTCTCCTCTGAATATAATACACTCTAGCTTTATGCAAACCAGGTCTAGCACTTAAATACCAAATAAATCTATTTCTATTTTATTGTAGTAGTATAAAAGATGACTTGATCTTTAGAGGTGATAAACATCTACAATTTATCTGGCATACTCATAACCACCAAACATCAAGCCAGTTATCTTCATATAAAGGTGTGTTATCACGTACAAGTCTTCTTTCTCAAGACCAGGCAACAAGGCTATCTAATCTGATTTTCTTCTTCAACAAGCATA
The DNA here is from genome assembly GCA_013400235.1 of Oriolus oriolus. Classification (NCBI taxonomy): domain Eukaryota; kingdom Metazoa; phylum Chordata; class Aves; order Passeriformes; family Corvidae; genus Oriolus; species Oriolus oriolus. Next base: position 281,062 of record VXBT01010822.1, read on the forward strand.
TGTTGGTTTTCTCTCAGGTTACTTTTATGTTCTTTTACAATCCTTTTTCGAATATTTCGTAGTATGGAGACAGGTTGGTTGGTTCCAGTTACTTTATGCATTTAGGGCAACTAAAATAATTGACTTCAAAGGGAACTAAAAGTTTAAGTTTTTCCAAAGCCTGAGTCTTACTTGCACTGAGGCACAGTTACACAATCATGGAAGGATACAGAGGCCTTAATATAAACAGGAATCAGCCTTAATTCATTAGCAAATAAAACAGTTAATTCTAGTCTCAGCATGCCGCAGAGTAATTGCTGTGAGCCTGATTCCCTATTAAACTACATGTATTGACACCAAATCAACTTTGTTTGGAGGGTATTTTAGGCCCTCTTTACAAAGTAGACATGACTCCAGATGCCAAAAGGAAGTGCAGGATCAGGCTGTGTGCATTTGACACTGATTCCCTTATGATATGAGGCCTATGTTGTGCATCTCAGAAGATCTTCTCTTCATTGTATAAGAGGCCAACAAATAAATCAGTGACTGGGGAGTCAACAGACCCAAAGTCTACCACTGATTCACTGTGTGTTTCCAAGCAAGGCATTTTCATTTTCTGTGCCTCACCTTCTGTATCTCAAATATAGAGATGATTGTTCTTCCTCAAATTCACAAAGACTGCTGAGACCAAATCAGTCTATATGATCTCCAGTCCTGGACTCTATCCTCTTTGTGCTACCCAGTTTTGAGTGTTTAGCACCATGGGATGTGGATACTGGTTTCTTCTGACATACCCAAATAACAATAATAATAATAAAAAAAAATAAAACAGCCTTACAAGTGCCAGGTATTGCTGTGAATCTACACTTCATTGCACATTTCATTACTTTTAGATTAAAATATTGTATCTTAAATTTTCTTTCCTGAATACTCTGGAGCCAATGAGATTTTCATTCCATATGAGAAAAAAACGGTTGTATTGCGGGGGAAAAGGACTGGGAGAAGAGGGGAGTGGAGGGGTGGTATGCACAGAGGAATAAACAATCATCAGAACAGAGCCTTAATCTCTGTTGTCAATGTTGTACCTGTGGTGTCACATTTATTACACTTGGAATAGAGCTTTTAACCACATTCAACTGCGTAAGGAACTGGTATTGTCAATGCAACTAGAAGAGAAGTTCGCTGCTTTTTAAACTACTGTGCACATAGTTGTCTTATTTGTAATTCCTAAAAATGTAGATTAACATGTACTTTCAAACACTGTCTGTCTTTATGATATATTAAACCACTACTGTACCTTCTCACTACACACTTGCAGTTGATAGAAATGTCTGATAAATAGATAATTTGTTGAAATGCATTGTTTTCTTTTCAGATGCTTTGCAATATGTAACGGCTTGAATAAGCTGCAGAATGGGTTATAGTTCAGTGTATGTATATTCTTTTTCCCCCCAAGGAAGCATGAATATTGATAACAGAATTAAATTCCCAGAAATTACAGACATTAGATAAATCTTACTTGGTAGCCAAATGGAAAACTAGAAAATATTTAATAAGAAAACACAAACTTTGCAAATTAAGGTTTGGTCAATCCCAGTTAGGAAATGGAAAACATTGAAAAACCTTGGCAAAGATTTTGTTTGGATTCATAGGCCTGGCAAATTAGTGGATAAGAAGTATTGTTTTGAACTCCTAAAATGTTTAAACTTTCATATCTTTCTCTACTCATTAAAATACTTTACACATTAATTCTTCAGATATTTTGGCTTGCTCATAATTGTATCTGTCCCATGTAAGAAGCAGAAACTAGCCTCATACCTTAGGAATCAACCAAGGAAAAGATTTTGAGGTAGCAAATGTTCATATTGCTCATTTATGCCTTCAGTATGGAATAGACTTACTGATCTAACTTCAAACTGGTGACTGTCCTGTGCTCACAGAAGATAATGCAGGCTTGACTGAGCCCCCTGGCACAGCGTGCTGCCCTGTGCTGAGATCTCTTCTGCCTCAGATGAACGGTTACTGGTAGCCAAGTCGCCTGTCTGAAAGCGAAGGTGGGTGGATGCACCATGATCTCAGACATTTCAGTCTCAACATTTCAGCTCCCGTAGGGAGTACATGCTTCACTGCCCTCTTTTTACATAATTAACATCCAGGAAGAGTGCTTTTTCCCTCACTATAGACCCCAGCACGATGTGAGCTACTCCAAGTCTCCACCTTTGCTTTTTACATGGGGCTGGCACAGCAATTTCAGCAGCCTTTATTCAGTCTTGGAAAAAAAAAGAAGGAAGGCTAAGGGTTTATTCTCTACATAGGCATGGAACCTTACCACAAACATGCTGGACTGTTTAAGAAATCATTAATTATCAAAAAACAATTGTCAACAGCAAAAAATTGCGTTGCTCATTTCTCAGAGTCTATAGACTATCTTTCAAATAAGTGAATGAAGTTAAAATTCTAAAAGAGGAATCTGTAAAATGTAACTCTCCCTTAAAAAGTCTAATGGATAGGACTATGCAGCAAAATAAACAGATTTTAAAAATAGTAATAAATAAGTCAAGCATTTGTGCAATGATCCTTTGCTCTAGTACTTAACTGTGTGGTGGCATAAACATTGCCTATGTTCTTTAAGGATAATAATGGTATAATTGAATGTATTTAAAACTAGAAGAATTCAGCCAAAAAGTTATCTGCCTGTCCCCACGGAAAAAATACTACTATCTCATGAATGCACATAAACTCACTTCCCAGCTCAATTCTAGTAGTAATTCAATGTCTGGGTCTAGTGCTACATCCCGGGATGCTGTCCTCTGAAAACTGACTACCCACATTTGCTGTTTTACCCATCGACATTTCCCCCTCTGTGAAGTGAATACAGCTGTGGGAAAGCGGAATTTTTCTTTTAAGCATGGCAGAATTGATTATTACTTGTCAACAAATGTGCAAATCTGATAAAAGTAATGCAACCAAAGATGTGCCAGTTGAGCTTAATATGAAGACTATGAAGTTATAGGTTCCTGAATACAATTTACGTTGCATAATACTTAATCAGCAGCAGTGCGAAGGAAACTAAGTTGGTTCTGCAAATCTAAAAGCCTTTGCCCAAACAGGACTTTTAATGTGGAAGAGCCGGCTCTATAGGCAGTAGATTCAACAGTGCAATCTGCTTTCTTCATGGAGTTGCTGCTCCCACAGGCAACCAGTGGAACAGCAAACATATGGCTAAAATGAGTCCAGGAAAAGAGCTTCCTAGCACAAATCCACAAAAAATATAACATACACAATGTGGGCTTCTTACCCTGGGGAGTCAGAGTACAGTTGTTTGGCCGCAAATGCCACTTGCATGGCTTCTTCCCCAGTGAACACCCATCACCCATAGAGGCTAGAAAGGAATGGGGAGTAGCAGGCTCTTTATGGAGGAGTTTAAATAAATCTTCATTTAAACTCAAACTGAGGAATTCAAAATCCCAATCCTAACTTGCTAGAGTGGATCATTGTCTTTGAAAGTATTTAATTCATTTACTTCTCAGAGAAAGTAACATTTTAGGCTAGGCCTGAGCTATGCAGGGATGGATGCTCAGTGAGTAACCAGCAGAGAGATGACTACTCCTTGGGAGCAGTACTGGGAGCCAGCTGACAGCACCTTCCAGCAGCCTCACAAGCTATAAGGGCAGCTCAAATTAAGATTAACCTGATCACACACTGCTAAAGACTCACCTTGCAGCTGAAGAGCTTCTACAGAAAGGTAAAAGTAGAAGTAGAAAACCCAAAATCTATGCGTCGTAAATAAAAGCAATGTCAAGGTAGAGAAACTGACATTTCAGCTATAGTTCAATTACTGCCATTCCTCACTGCTGTGGCTTCAAATCTGTGCAGTCTATGCAAACTGAGTTTTCCTGCTCCATGAAAATTGTGGAAGGACAAACAGCCTCCTGTAGCAATAAAGTCAATCACCAGGAAGAAGGCTGCACAAGATAAGGGTGGAAGGAGGACACAGATAATTTCTTCCATCCCTGCACAGCTCAGGGGGAACAATGAGACTACTTCCAGAGCCCTTAAGACCCTATAGAAATATCCATCACTGCTGTGGGACTTGTGGGATGAAAGAAAACACCAAGGACCTGGAGTTGGCACAGAGATGCAGGCTATTGACTTCCCAACTCCAACGCTCCCTAAGGATAGGTTACCTCTGTGGCACAGCTGCAGGAACAGTTGGGTGTAACTCTGTGCTTGTGCTATGTCTACATTGCATAAAAGCAAATGTCTACATTGCAGGCTTTTTCCCCTTTCACCTTCTCCCCCACGTGGTTTCTTTACAGGAAGGGACTGTCAGAAGACATATCTGGCACCAAGGTCTGACAGTGAGCAGGGCAATGGTTGAAAATTTTAGTGGTAGTTGCTATGTATTAAGGTACTAAAACTGAGGGGAGGAATTGTGGAAAATATTCCAGTCATAATCTTAGTAATAAAAACCTTTCAGGGCTGGCACTGCTCTGCAGCACTTTTGAGAATTGTCCATTTTGGTTAAGTTTTCAATGCCAAGGAAATAGTTCAGCTATTTTGTAATAATTTATATTAGTTTTTCATTTTAAAATAATTACTGATTATTATTCAGGCAGAAAAGTCTTCTCTGTGCAGATCATTTCAGTAATTTTGCTGACATACAGCTTGTGTTATATGTTTTAAAAGAGCAAGCTGTGCCAAGACATAACTTTAAAATATGCAAGTCTCAAATCCCATTAATCAGACCATTGAAATGCACAGTTCATTTTACTGGGATTTTTCTCTGCCCAATTCTCTGTGGAGAAGAGAGTCTGATTCTCAGAGAAGCTTTTAAAACAAAAGAGAGACAAAGCTTACTGAGCACTGAAAAAGAGATGCATATGTGAACAAGTGTCAGAAAAGTAGAACACATTTCTTCATGTTGTATCCTCTTTCACTCTACCATGCTTCACAGCCCAGCTGTAGCTCCCTGAGTACATAGTGAATGGAACAGTAAATTTCTAGCTGTCCAAAAACCACTAGCTGTCCAAAAACCAAATTCCCCACAGCAGTTCTCCACAACTCTGTGCTTGGGTGAGGAACAATGGCCACATTCTGTCTAACGCATGCCATGTGCTTCTCTGTGTCCCAGGAGGAATTTGGCCTCAACAAAAACTCTCCCGCAGGTTCTGCCTGCAAACAGTCACTTTGCACCACCCCACACCATCCTCAGTGACACTCAGGATGAAAAGTGTAACGTTTTCCAGCAAGGAAACTATGAGGGAATAGCACTGCATTTTAAAAAATACATCAGAGAAAAACAAAAATCAGGGAGAGAGGTTATTTAAGCTAAAGGACAATGCTGGCATGAGAACAAAGGGGTCATACTGAGATGCACAGAATAGGTGGTTCTGGTGATGCTAAGATAGCAAAGCCTTGGGCCACTTTAAGTGAAAGCAACAGTAATCTTTACTGCCACATGCAGGCAATTTCTCCAGAATGCCATTGTCATTAACTGAAAAGGTGATGTGAAACCCAGATAGTAAACACCAGAAGTGTCTGCTTTCTTGTTGAAATGGAAACAAACATAGGAGAAGTTTGGTCACTGACAGTGCTTCTTTTTTCAGCTACAGGTAGATGTCTGAGTGTTCTTGCCCTTTAAAAAGGATTGTCTTTGGTGATTCATGGCACAGTTTGTGCATGAGGTCATTGTGACAGTCCCCAGCAGTGATAAACAAGAATCTCCCACTGAAAGAAAAACTGTAAATCTTAGTATCCCACCGAATATAACTAGTTTGATGGGAGAAGAATTTAAAATGGACTAATCAAGCATCACATGGTTTTTCCCCTTCATGGACTAAGTGAAGATTAGAAGAAACTATGTTCATCTTATTGGTACATATGTTTCAGGGCATTAGAACAGATCATAGAAACACGTATTTCTCTCTGATGCAACTCAATCAAAGCCTGGAATCAGTTCACTCCAACACATCCAGAATATTATGATGGTATTAATTTCACTGATCATCCAAATCTTAATGAGCTGTTCCTTGCAAATCACTTTGAAGCCATGGACGTGTCTGGGATTGTCATTCACTCTGCCTTTTACAATCCATGCAAAGGATATAAAACTGTAGGCCAATATAGTACCAATCAATAATTAATACCTTCATTACCAGCAGAATTTAATAATAATCCATTTGTAATAGAATTAAAGCAAATAGAACAATAGTAAGTAACACTGAGCACTGTCAAAGCACCCTGAAGTGGTACTAAAATATTATAAAACCTTAAGGCTCACAGATGTCTTTACTTCCCAGAAAATTCATGCACAGATCTTCAGGGAAAAAAACCAAACAATTACAGTCATTGCATAAACCATGCAAAATGACATGCACACTGTTTTTAATATCAGTAAAAAGTACCAGTTTCCTTGTCTCCCTGCTTCTCAGATGTTCAAGTTCTCTTTATTCCTTGGCTAGCCTACTCAAAACTTTTGCAGAAGAGCGTATTTGGGCTGGATGCACGAACTCTCATAGTACAGTCATTGATGAGCCATCCAGGCCAGCAGCATAAAGGTTACATAATAGCTACCAGGTGCCTAAGGGGACTTAGAGAAGACCAGACCATGAAAGGTACTCAAGTGTTCCTGCATCCTGTGTACTCTTACATTTTTGTGGCAACATTTGGTAAGTTTGGATGAGAAGTGCAAATACAGAGAAATCCATCATTTTCAAACAATAGCATTTTAAAACACTGCCCAACTTCATTTAGCTTCAATGTTGGTTAAGCAAAATTTGCAGTTAAAACATTCTAACGATTTGTTTTATGGTTTTGTACTGTAAGCTTTGCATCAAAGGGACCTGAGATGAAGTTCTCTATAGTAGTTCATTTTCTGGCTCTATGTATCAAAAGCAGTTTATAAACATCACTGAATTGTGGCATTAATAGCAAACATATATTAAAAAATAAACTAATGGAAAATGAAAACAACAAAAAAAATCAAATAATTGGAAATGCTCACATTTTTAAAGGGTTTGGGCAAAAGAGAATGGATCAGTTCATAGAGTAGTGTCCCATAGAAACGGCTGCCTCCATGTCACATTCTGTAGAACATGTGCCTCAGCTTCTCTGGTACTTATATACCTGTAACATAACACACAGGCTGGGCAGCGGAGAGGCTGATGCACAAATGCACAATGTACACATTTTACTGCCCCTGCTGGAGGCCTCCTAACTTCAGCACTGTTGTAGAATATATGTGCAATGGAAAGTGCATAATACAATTAGATTTATAATGCATAATTATATATGATATGTAAAACTGTATAACTGTGTCCACTACATGTGCAGTGAATACTGCATATATAATATTTATAGTACAGAATATATAGTAACAGGAAAGAAAGAAATCATAAACTAATTGGAGCATTTGGAAGCTGGGAAACTTGTCAAAATAGGAGATTATTCAATACCTCCTTTTCACTTCTCAGTTGAAAGAAGGCCTTAATATGACTGTTGTAATTTATTCAGTTAATAAGGCTGCAGGCCACATTTGGTCAGCATTACCAACACTTCCACAACAGTATACACATTTCTTAAATATTTTGTTACAGCTTTTCCTGCGCTTCAGGGTCCCTATCCTCTGCAATATGAATTTATCTTCAAATCCTGTGCCCCAGGAGAGGCAAAGGGAGGGCTGCCGTCCCTAGTGGCAGTGGTGTGGCTGTCCATGCTATGATTCATGGCAGGCCAGGTTGAACAGGCAGCATCAGCTCTCAGGGCTCTGAGCCTGTACAAAAATCTTGGTGACATTTTCTTCAATGTACATTTTTAGGCAAAGGCTAAATGTTTTAATAGAAAAGTGAGATTCTGTTTTATATAAACCCTGAAATTTTCCAAATCCTTCTCAAAAGGTGCCTAAATGCAAACTTTTCCTACTAAATGTTCCCTTGTCTCCCTGCCAAGAGCTGGACGTTGATGAACCTTGTGTGTCCATTCCAACTCTGAATATGCTGTGATCACAGAATCACAGAACGGGTCAGATTGGAAGGGACCACAGTGGGTCATCTGGTCCAACCTCCCTGCTCGGGCAGGGCCATCCTAGAGCACGTGGCACAAGATTGTGTCCAGACAGCTCTTGAATATCTCCATTGAGGGAGACTCCACAACTTCTCTGGGCAATCTGTTCAGGTGCTCGGTCACCCGCACAGTAAAGAAGTTCTTCCCTATGTTCAGGTGGAACTTCTGTGCCCGTTGCCTCTTGTCCCAATTGCTTAGCACCACTGAGAAGAGCCTGGTCCATCCTCCTCACACCCTTCCTTCAGATACTTACACACTTACCGGTTCTGTAAATAGAACTTGTGACAAGTGGCACGAAGCGTGACGGCCTAGCCGGAGACTGCGTGTAGGGCAGCGATTCGGCCTCGCAGCATACGGCTTAGTGCGGGAGGCCGTGCGGGGCTGTGCCCGCGGTGCTCTCCGCTCCCTCCGGCCGGGCGTGCGGGGGGCCGGTTCCGCAGCACCCGCGGGGACAGGACGGCGGAACGGGCCGGGGTTAGTTAGTTAGTTAGAAGTCAAGTTATTTCTGTGCTTTCAAACCACAGTGTCCCGACATGCTGAACCCGGGGCTCCGTGCCGAGCCCCGTGCCCGCGGGGCCGGTG